>LPNX010870702.1:188549-255076 GCA_001517045.1 Pseudotsuga menziesii
TAAGAATGGACATGAATGAGCTCGTGTGCCTATTAGGAAGGCATGAAAAATATGAAAGTCTCCTTGATGAGGCTTGGACTGTCATGCCAATTGGGTAATTAACTGATTGATTTTAATGACTATATTATGCTTGGTCTGACAGAATTTCAATGGTGCATTTCACAGGTGAGAAAAGTGAAACCTGGTGGTGCACATTGATCATGGCAGCAGATCAAAAGTTGCTGGACTTGGCTGGAAGTCTCTTTCAAATGATTGCCAAGACCCAAGAGAATCTTGGGGAGATGCTCAAGATACAGAAAAGGTAGAATGAAATGAACCACCAGATTTTGCAAGACTCTATTGGTTTGCAAAGGGAGGTGAAAACCCTTCTGGGAGCAATCGGCAAAGGAAAGGAAGGTGGATCAGTGATGGGACATTCATCCAAGTGACCCGATAAGAAACGGTCCAGGCATGAAGACTCAAAGGAAATTGAGCAGGTAAAGATGAAGTAGCCAGTGAAATGATGGGAATGTGGAGGACATCATTTATGCTGGGACTGCCCAATGAGGGAACATGATGAGGGCAATAGCTGCAAAGTTCCTAGACTTTGGGATAAGCTGAAAGCTGAGAACCAGCAGGACAAGTCCGTGGAATCCAAGGGGCTTTGTCTTGAACGTTCAAAGTAAATGATTGAACGTGGGACAGATCTGCAAATTTTGAAATTTTGATGTGCAATTGCATATGTATTGTATATGTATTCCTATGTAATGGAACACTGAGGACGGTGTTATTCCAAAGGGGAGGGGAATGTAACACCCCAGTTTTGACCCTGTTTGCATGATGTATATAATGTAATTAATCGTGGTGAGGAGCTAAAGGCAAAATCCCCACCATCGATTTGGTTGTGTATGTTTCGGCAATAGGGGTAGTTGCCGATGGTATATCATGCTAATTGGCACATTATAAGTATGGCATCATGTAAACATGCACATCAAATAAAATAAACCACAACCAGCTATGGCAGTGCAACGTTGAATGAAAAGGGCATGATTCCAAAGGATAAGGGGTGGGGGATGTAAAACCTTGGTTTATGGGGGGGAAACCCATGTGTTACCACCTTGTTTAATTTGTCATCTTCCCTTGTCTCATCCAACCTCTTCAATGCTTTGTTGAGTTAGTTGGGGCAGTTATTGTTGAGTGGTGGTGGGTGTGGCAGGATTGTCCATCCTTGCCCACGTGCCCACTCCACCAGCGGATTATTCCTCTTCACGTCGCTAGGGTAGAGGGGCGACCTTCCATTCTCCTTCCACTCTCTCCATTCCTCCATTGTTTTTTGGTCTGGTCCATCTTCACGCGGGGGGTTCTCTTCACGAATAGACGGGAGACCTTCGTTGTTATCCTCACGTGGGCAGGGATTTGGTCTGTCTGTTCCTCATCTACGTGCAGAGGGAAGCTGTTCACTCTCATACAGGGATGCACAGAAGGAGGGGCGAGCTGGGAGAGAGGCCTCAAGGGCACGATTTCTGCCTTGTTGTTGGTTAACCCATGATTCAGGCTTGCTGTTGGCTTCACCCGCGTTTTGGGTTGTTGTTGTTCTTCCCATAATTTTTGGGATGGCTGTTGAGAGTCTGATTTTTGCTTCCATTTCGGACTGTGCCTGTGTGTTCCTTCCATGTTTTGCTTGGGCTGTGTCTTTGCTCTCTGCGCACAGGCTGTGAGTTTGTTTTCTCCCATTTTCTGTTTGTGTAATTTTCTTCAGCGACTGCATGGAGTAATTGTGTGCTATGGGCGGTTGGTTGTTGGGTGGCTATTGATTGCCACATCTGTTGGCTGAGTTTCCCATGGCTATGCTGGGAGTCTGACTTCTCCTTTGTTTTGGGACTGTGTAAAGTTGCCATCATTTTCATGGTGAGTTTGGGCTGTTGATGTACCCTGGTTTTGGTTGCTGTTGAGTTGTTTTGGCCATGCTAGGGCCAAGAACAACTCTGATTTTCCTTATGGCTTGAGTCGTGTTCACCGTTTGGTTGGGATTGTCAACCGGTCGTCTTTGCCTTGTTCACAGGGTTTTGAAGGGATTGTTTTGCTGCGGTATGCAGTGGGTGGTCTTTGGACTGTTGTGAGTGGGATTAGAGGCTGGGTATGCTTGAGAAGGCTGGTGTGAGGCCACCAGCTTAGCATTAGCCTTTCCTAGCTCCTCGATGACCTGGTAAATCCCAACTGTGTTGGTTTGCTGCTTTGTGAACCTTGGCTATGTGTAAGCCTGCATTGACCCTTAATCCTTGAGGAATCATGCCCAGCTCGGGGGTGGCAGTGTTGCTGAGAGATTCATGAGCATGCTAGCCTATGGTTGGGTGGAACGTTGCAGCGATGTAGTTGGTTGTGGGGCGAGCTCTTCACTAAAAAGATAATTACATTTGATTGTTTCATCTCTGCAATTTATACTGATGTCAAATGAATTATGATGGACATGTTAAATGATGGAAATGTATATGTGTTTGCTTCCGTTGAATGTTGAGTAACTGTGCATCTGTGTATCCTTGCATGTTTTATGCATCTTAGTATGCATTATGTAAGTTTTTAATTTCAGCATTGATGTTTGTACATGTTCATGGGGTTGTTTTCCCTTTTGTATTGTGGTGTTCATCGCGTCCTCTTCGTCGGTGTGAGGGTCGAGGACGTGACAATATATATATATATATATATATATATATATATATATATATATATATATATATATATATATGTGTGTGGGGGGGGTGTGGGGGGGCATGGGAGAGGGGGATATATTCTCAAATTATAATTCATTTACATGTGAGGCTATATCATCAAATTATAAAATTCATTTGTATGTGAGGTTATGTGAGGTTAATGGATATATGCATATTCATTTACTAGATATTATGCTAGAATATTATGCACTATATAATTATATATATTCATCAACCATTCTCTAATTTCATTGGACAATTAGAGCTACTCATACTATAATACACTTACTTTGTATATATGTAATTTAGTGTAGTGGTTAAACATTTTTCAATTATTTCACAACACATACCATTATTTTACATGTACATAAGTGGTTTTAGAAGGTTGTATATATACATGTGCGTACAATGTATATAAGTTTATGAATTAATTACAAAATTATAATTAAATTCTAAACCATTTAACATGTATATATATAAAAATTATGAACTAGAACACTATGAAATTGAATATATGAATATGCAATATGAAATTATATGAATATGTGAATATGAAATTATACAATTTACATATAATTATGAATACATATATATGAATTCATACATGCAAATACAATGTTTATAAGTTTATGAATTAATTATAAAATTATAATTAAATTTTAAACAATTTAACACACACACACACACGCATATATATATATATATATATATATATATATAGAACTAGAACACTATGAAATTGAATATATGAATATGGAATTTATGAAATTATGTGAATATGTGAATATGAAATTATACAATTTACATACAATTATGAATTTACATATATGAATTCATACATGCACATACAATGTATATAGTTTATGAATTAATTACAAAATTATAATTAAATTCTAAACAATTTAACATGTATATATATATAAATTATGAACTAGAACACTATGAAATTGAACATATGAATATGCAATATGAAATTATATGAATGTGTGAATATGAAATTATACAATTTACATACAATTATGAATACATATATATTCATACATGCACATACAATATATATAAGTTTATGAATTAATTACAAAATTACAATTAAACTCTAAACAAGTATAAAAATTATGAACTAGAACACTATGAAATTGAATATATGAATATGTGTAATGAACAAAAATATATATAATAAATAAACACTAAATAACTACTAATAATTAAATAAGTAACTCTTAATGAAGAGTGTAACAAATATAAAATAATATATTAATTATAGTTATTAATTACTAAGTGAAAGGGTGTAACCCTTCACTACACATGCTCAAGCCTATAAAGGCGAGCCTCAATGTAAAATCATATCATCATATCTATTTTTATCAATCTTTATATATATTCATGGATTATTTGTATTTTCGAAAGTGGAAGTTTGAGAAGCTACAATAAATGGTATTTTACCCTTATAGTGGTATCAAAGTTGTACGATCCTTCGGGGAAGGTAACACTCATTCCTCCCAACCACCCAATCTACTGGCATTTTACAAAACTATTAGAAAAAAAAAATGTGTATTATTATAAAGGAGTTGCATTTTTCAAGAAAGGTTTATATTTATCCAATATATATAGACTTCAATACAAGAAGGGATAAAAAAAAATCATAAGCTTCCAAAAACTACTAAAAGTACTTCAACGTTATAAGGGTGTTAATTAAACTTTATGTTACATATTAAAGGTATTTAAAAAAAAGGTATTGCAAATAATACTGAAGTTTGAATCAAAGGATTATAAGGGAAATGTATTGAAAAAAGTTCAAATTTCAAGTATTAAAGTTTTATTTAAGTCGTAATCAAGGTCTTTTTCAAAGGAAGTTTAGGTTAAAAAAAAGGGGTCTAATAGTGAAAAACAAGGAGTATTTCCAAGCAATTTAAAAACTTATGTCTCAGTATTATTTCAAATAAAAGAACTATTAGAGGGAACGCCATTACTATTTCTATTGCTCCTGGTGAACGTAATAATTATATTAGTGATGAATTTGCTAATGAGTTAGCAATTCCGAGGACAAAGATAAGTGAAAGGTTAGACTTTTCGAATAACAAACAATATGCAATAAGCGATTTACAATGGAACATTGGAGATTATACTAGTGTTTTGAAATTTATAGTTAAATCCTTGTGGAGTAGTAACGATGACCTAGTTTTGGGATTACCATGGCTAAAAACATTGAGGAATTTTATCTTAAATGCTAAAAAAAAAATTGACATTCCCCTACAAAAAGAAAAAAATCACATTGTCGAACATTAACATGAAGACAAAATCAGAGGGTGCATCATTTGAACACTTCAAATAAATATCAAAGATGTTGTCGTAGGGAAATGAGAAATCAATACAGATGATACATAATGATTTCAACAAGGTTATAGTAGGTAAAGAAGAAGAGATCTCTCATCTTATAGATCATAACCAAAAATTACTTCTGCAAATCAAGAAGACAAAGGATAAGTTTCAATGCAATCAACAGTTTGAAGAGGAGAATCAAGATCTTCAAAACAAATTATCATGCAAAGACAAAGAAATCTCTTCCTTAAAAATGGTTAATCAGGAATTGTTAGAGAAAATAAAAAATTTAAAAGAAAGAGAACCCAAAAATCAAGGCAATCAATATGACGTCGTCAACTCAAACTATAAAGAAGAACTGTTGCATGTAAATAAAGTTAATCAGTTCATGCTTATACAAGTTAGGAAGCTAAAGCAGGAGAATACATATTTACAAGAAAAGCTAGATTGCAATAGATTAAGTGTCGACAAATAAACGATGACTAACACAATAGAGAAGTCATCAAAGGCTCAAATTCAAACATCAGAAAAGGGAAGCAATGCAAATCTCATCAAAGTTCAAAAGAACAATCTTATTGTCACATCGCTACAAGCATCAACAGAAAATGGTTCTGAAAAACAATTACAAAAATCGTTAGAAGCACTAAAAGTTGAATTTCCAGTAAACACTTCACAGGCGATTCGAGTTCCTTATCGCCATCCAAATCATAAGAGTCATATGATAGATGAAAAACTCAAAAGGAAAATTACCAGTATTATTCCTACAATGATCAAAGACAAAATTGAGAACTCCCGATAATCGGTTCGCCAATAATTCTGTTAAGGGTATATCTCGGATGGACGACTTCACAAATGACACAACATTTCCACACAATGTTCAAAAGAACATATCGTCTTATTTCGTCAAATGTTGCAACTACCAACACACAATGTCATGAGAAAGCGTTACGAGATAGAACAAGGGATAAAGTCTTCCATAATTGTGCTTTGAGGACAAAGCAATTCTAAGGGAGAGGCAATGCAATGAACAAAAATATATATAATAAATAAACACTAAATAACTACTAATAATTAAATAAGTAACTCTTAACAAAGAGCATAACAAATATAAAATAATATATTAATTATAGTAATTAATTACTAAGTGAAAGGGTGTAACCCTTCACTACACATGCTCAAGCCTATAAAGGCGAGACTCAATGTAAAATCATATCATCATATCTATTTTTATCAATCTTTATATATATTCATGGATTATTTGTATTTTTGAAAGTGGAAGTTCGAGAAGTTACAGTAAACGATATTTTACTATTACAATATGAAAGTATACAATTTACATACAATTATGAATACATATATATGAATTCATACATGCACATACAATGTATATAAGTTTATGAATTAATTACAAAATTACAATTGCAAAATTATATTTACATTCTAAACAATTTAACATGTATATATATATATATAAATTATGAACTAGAACACTATGAAATTGAATATATTATGCAATATGAAATTATATGAATATATGAATATGAAATTATATGAACTAGATCGCTAGGAAAATGAAATTATATATATGAATATGAAATTGCATAACTTTTAAATTATACCAATATTGTTAGCAATGACATTTGATTCTCCCATCATAGGTTGATTTGCAACTTCTTCTCCTCTCAAGATTGCTCTTTTTTTCCTCTTTCTTTCTCTATCTTTCTCTCTTATTTCTTCAATGTTACTTTGATTCCTAGTAGATATTTTACTTCGACGCTTCTTGCTTCCCATTGTGATCAATATCAACAATTCAAATTCATACCTACAATAATATGTAAACAAAATACACAATGCTAAATTTGCATTAGAACACAAGCATTGTTTCAAATAGGTTAGTCAATTGTGAAGGATAAAATTAGTAACATGTTTATGTTTTATGTTTATATAGAATTTCTTTAGGAATTCAGGTGGAAAATGAGGTTAGGAAGGTAGTTGGAATGAAATTAATTCCATCAATGCCTAAGTTCATTCCTGAGAATTTTTGTATGATTTTTAACAAAAAAAGGACCTCGACTGAGGTTTTCATAATTACCTCGATCGAGGGTTTATTATACCCACATTCAAGGGTTTAATAAACCCTCATTCGAGGGTTTAAGAAACTCTCGTTCGAGGGTTTAAGAAACCCTCGATTGATTTTATGTGAAAACCTCGGTCGAGGCATTTGAATACCTCGATCAAGGGCTTGAAAAATAGAGAATTAGCCCTCTTACGGGAACACCAATGTTTATCTGTGTCTTCTAGGAGTGTAAACCTTGCCATTCATGGCACACAACTAAGCAGAGTTCATGCCGATAGATTCATCACCAAATCCTCTATCCGTTGAGGTATCATGCATGCATTTTGGAATTCATATGGGTTTTCTTAATTAGTTCCAAAACTTACACTTAGAAAACCTGACAACAACTTCAAAGCAACTCAAAGAAAAATACGAAGGGTAAAACATACACATCCAAAAAAATTCTTAAAATTGCACAACCCACACATCGACGTGTCCTCTTCAAAAGGGTATCTTTGGTTTTTCAATTTTTGAAAATAGTGAAAAAAAAGCTGGGATGGACACACATGTGTATAAAATGATGCTGAAATCAGATGTGGTCACTTTCGAAAAATAATAAATAATTGTATATTGCAAAATAAATTAACAAAAAAATATGCCGACCATAGTTCATTTTGTGTAGATCATGTTCATACATATATATTTTGTAAATTATTAATGTAAGATTGAATTATTGGGGTGGGACACGAGCCACTTATTAACTTCTTCAAATTTTTAAGGTCACACAGTTCATTAAATGAAAAATTTCACACATTAAATGATATCGAAATATTTTTTTTAAAATATCATTAGGAAGCCAACATAATATTCTACAATTTGTTTTTTTACTACAAGTCAAAATTCACATGGAATATATGCATTTTGAGGGCTTCTATCTAGCACATGAGTAAAAAAATCAGGTTTTCATTGCCAAAAAGTGTTACCCACCTTCATGCAATCACACATGTGATAATAAATAAGGGTTTATGAGAAAATTCAAATGTAAAAAACTATGTCTAAGTGGAAAAATATCATTAGAAAATGTTGATGTGTAACATCGTATTTTGAAATCACAATTATAATCTTGATTGTTTGAGGTTGCAACATGGGCCAAGTGGAAATTAATTTTATTAAATATTAGCAATTTCCCCAAGAAGGTGCAATAATACATCGATAATTTGGAGGGATGAAAGGTAAAGAAGACTGAAAAAGAGAATTAAAAGTGAGTTGTTGTAGACCTCGAGTTATACCTTGAGGAAATCAACTAAAAGTATATGCGGGGAAAGGAATGAAGAGCCAACTATGAGAATCCCTTTTAGGAGAACAAAAATAGTTATATAAATGATCAAATCACAAATAAGCAGATGAAAGACAAATTCAATATACCATATCATAATCAAATTCCTTGAAAAACCATGCATGCAATGGCAAGCTACTTGCTTATACATTGTATGAATTTAATGAATTGTAAGAAATGAAGTTTATATGAAGAGTTGACAATTCCAATTCATTATATTTGAAAAACATATCATGATTGGATATAGAATGGACACTTCTATGGCTAAATCTCAATTCTATTATTCCTCACATTGGGTTCCATGTACTTGTGTTTAAAAACATCTCAACAAATCTCTTTGTAACTTTATTTGGGTGAATACGGAGAGAAGCAAGGGATTCCATCATATTTCTTCCATATCCCCATCTTCTTAAAACAACTTAGACTTTATTGAGATTAAGTTACCCACCGCAATCCCTCACTAATTTTCTAACCTTCGAACACTAGATTCCGCAATTCCGCAATTCCAACAACTATATATTTACATTTTCAACTCTCAACATGAATAAAAATATTACCACTTAAATAATTCTAAATGTGAATACTAAAGATAAAATGAACGATATAAAAATAAACATTTCACCACTTAAATAATTCTAAATGTGAATACCAAAAATAAATGTGAATGATGAAGTTATTTGTAAGACAAACTTACAAATCCTCAATGTATTGGGATTGAAGGAACATAAAACAATACGACTAACATCATACACCATTCATGCGCATTGTGAATACTATTGCATCCTTAAATCATGTTTTGTATGCCCACGAGGAGTCCAAATGATATTCTTACACTCTGAGCCAATTGTTCTTGAAGAACCTTCCTAGATGGGCATTGGATGTGCAATATTATAGCATTGATGAATATTCATGTGTTCTTGTCGAGAAACCCAATTCATGGCAAGAAGGGCCCAATTTAAGCAGTTTTCTTCTTATCTGTTGGACGTGATCAAATAGAAAGAAAATTGTAGCATAGATAGAAATCCTTAAGTAACTAAAAATAGTGTTTTGAAAGTAAAACTAGCAACATATATCATCCATTAATAGAAAGAAAAAAGGGAAAATCCCAATTCCATGCAAAATATTATGAAAATTGTATAATGAAAATGATATTGGTTCAAAGGTTAGCTAAAATATTTTGTGAAACACAAAAAAAAAATGAAATAGGCTTAGTCTCAACAAAAATGCAACTAAGGAGATAGAGACTCAATATACCTATTTCAAGAAGTAAGATCTGTCACTTGACATGTTATGTGACTTGAGGAGATATGAAAACAATGATACTTGTTGATAAATAATCACTAAACCAATCTTAACTTGTTTATAAGGAAATTAGTAACAATGTGGATATGTGCAAGAACAAAGTTTCTTTTACAACTAAATAAATAATTTCAATCCTTATTCCAGTATTTTGTCGTGTCAATCCTTTAGAACTTCAGGGGGTGAAGGGACGCTATGATTTATTTTTGCACATGCTCGAAGGAAAAAAATAGTGTTTACAAGAGTAATCAATCACTTTCAGTAGACAATAGTGTTGCTAATCAACTCACTTGCATATATATTTATTTAGATTTATGCTTGAACTAATGCTAAATTCATTATTGGTTATCTTGAATTTCAACAATATTACAAAAATAATTTATTGGTTTGTTGAATTTAAGCAATATTAAAAAAATTCAGTTCGAGATAATGATTGAAGTCTACTTGCTAATTTATTGCATGGACATTGACTAAATTGTGTTGAAATATGATAGTGAAGTTTCTACTTGAACAACCAAGTCTCATCTTTGTCCATTCTTTCCATTTACTTCCTAAGTATCTTATATTATGAATTCATGTGCTCATTGATTCCATTTCTCACACTGGAGTGATGTCCATTCTCCAATAAGCAAAACTTTTAGTAACCGAGATTTAATGTTAAATATGTCATCACTCTTGTGCCAATATTTTAAAATATTTCAAGTAATAGCTTATTGACCTCTTAAGATATGTCATCTTAACAGAGTCCATCCAGGACCTGACATGAAATTATATCATATCATATGTAATCATCTCAAGGACATGACCCCCATTATTCATATGTTTCAATAACTTCTTTATGTAATGCATTATATATGCCTATAGAGATACTCAACCTTTACCACTTGCATGATTTGATTCAATAGAATATAGATGAGGAATCTTTGAAAAGTGAGTTTTCCAAAGTGCTAGATAACTTGTAATAGTGCTAGTAATGATCCAAAAATGGAGGAACTCTTTTGGAGTCTAAAAGGAACTCAAAACCTAACTCTAAAATCTCCAACCAATATTCTATTATAGAGACAATTTTTTAAGAGGTTGAAGTCTAGGGGACTTTTCAAGATTCTCAACTTCTTCCTTAAGTTCTAGGGATGTCCTTAATCCTGAGAGCTTCGCTCAGAACAGAAACCTAGTAAGTAAAAGGAGTGTAAATGGATGTTGAATCATCCAATGAAAGGAGGATTTCTCACAGAAGGTTAGTCAAACAACATTTATGAGGCTTCCCCATTTTGGTTTTAAGAGAGTGAGATAGATTAGCCTTGGAAACAATGGGTATGCTTGTTTGACCAAGTCATTAAAAGGGTTTGCAGAGAAGGATTTCTGTAGCTGATAAGAATTCTCAATCCATTGAAGTGGTTGTGACTTTATCTTTCATCGAAGATCTTGCTTTAAATCTTTTTAGGACCATGAAATACCAACCTAGAAGGATTTTCAATCCAATCATTTATGGATTCTTCAGCTTTTCTCGAATTGGATCCATTCAAACACTCCTGGAATCAAACTATGGAACTCTTTATTCTCTAAATTTTGAATCTTTAATGGCATGTTATGATAGAAATCGATAAATAATTTCCCAATTATTTAAGTATGCTATAAATCTTGAATTCTAAGTTTGAAAATTTCTGTTGAATCATTGGAGGGAACACAGTGCCAAGGGAAATAAATTATAGAACGTTTAAGCTCCGTCATGTAGTATTTTAGATTCTCACTTCAGCTTCACATGGGAACCCTTGAATATGAAAATAACAACAAAGAGAAGGGAATTCCCACGTGGTCATGACCTTGGAAGGGTAAATGATAGGGGAGAAACTTTGACAAGGTTCATCTTAGCAAGGGACAGATGACGTCAAGTTTCATGAGGGAAAACGAGTGTCCTTCAGTGCTTGTGCTCAAGAAGAGATTAGGACAAGTTGGATTATTTGTGCAAAATGTCATGCAAAACTTTTCTTATCATTTTTATCACAATGACAACACATTTTTAATTCGACCCTTGGTCTCATAGAGCGCAGAGAGGAAGATAAATTTGAGAGATGGCTTGTCCACATTGGTAGGTTTTTGAGGGGTTGTGGCTTTGGAAGGAAGTCTTGTGAGCCATGAAAAGACAATAACGAATTTGATGGAATTCCTATTGAAGATGTCTTTACATTTTAGTCAAATCCTACCATCCATTTTCACAATCGTCAGAGAAGTGTGACAGTTAATGTGAAATCAACATAGAATGCATCCTACAACCATTTGGATTTTATAAGAGCAAACCCAAATTGACTAAATTGTACAAACATATGAAAATAAGAATCCTTTCCATGCAACAATCTGCCATATGATTTAACCTTGAGACAACTAATTTCATGGCCATAATTCAAGGGACATAAGAAAAATAAGGCATATATTTGTTCATGAAATGCTCTATCACACATGTCAATTATATTTTCACAATCTAATATTTAACATAATCTAGATAATATGTTAAAATCATTTGGTTCATCATCACCATCGACATTCATGTATCACACGTGCTAATTATATTTACACAATTTAATATTTAACATAATCTAGACCATATGTTGAATCATTTGGTTCATTATCACTACCAACATTCATGTATCACACATGTCAATTATATTTACACAATCTAATATATATAACATAATCTAGACAATATGTTAGAATCATTTGGTTCATCATAACCACCAACATTCATGTTTTGTAAGAATGTTTGCCTTAACCTTATCAGAACACATTTTTTTAACCAAGGGAATCCAACCACAAAATGTGGTACTGATAAATAGACACATATAAAAAAAATCAATCAAATTAAATACATCAAAGAAAAACATTATTTAAAAACTAATTAAAATTTTCAAAAAATATACACTATGTAAAGGATTCGTATATCAATATGTCTATGATTTAGGTGGAGAAATGGATCCTTAATCTATACATATTAGCATATTAATATGGTATAACAAATGACATGCAACTCATTATATGTTTAAGATTACTATCCTCCTATCTGTGTAAGAAATTTTATTGTCAATTTATCTAGGATGAAACCTTTCAAGGAATAAAATCCCAAACAATGAATAATCTTCCTCTAAATGAGATGTCAAATTTGTACATGAGTAGATAAGAAGTAGACTTTTAAATCAATTTGAATTTTCCCCTAGAGCACACATACCTAAAGAATCTCGTTTAAGAATGACTGTCCTCAATAATACCGTTGCCACCAGTCAAATTGATCAAACCCCCAATTAATTGAACATAGGTTGTACTAACCAAGGCTGAGGTTGTTTTTTCCTGCCACTAACTTTTGACTATGATGTTGAATGAAATAATGCTCAAATGCTTGGAACAATCTTCAATCAAATCTCGAATGAGTGGAGAAGGTCCTAGACAAGGCTCGACTTCTTGGAGAAGTCCCTAGACAAGGCCCGACTTCTTGGAGAAGGCCCTAGACAAGGATCAACTGCTGAAAGAAGGCCCTAGAAGGGATCAATTGCTGAAATAAGGCCCTAGCAAGGATCGGGTGCTGAAAGAAGGCCCTAGATTGGCTTGGCTGCTGAAAGAAGGCCCTATATTGGCTCGGCTGCTGAAAGAAGGCCCTAACTGGGCTCGACTGCTAAAAGAAGGCCTTAGATAGGGAACAATTGAGTGGAGACAGGCCTAGCAGGGATGTCATGGACTATAGGAAGGACCAACCGAAGTTGTTGGTTTCCTCCTCTAACTTCCAATACTCCTATAGATTCCTTTAATTATGAACCGGACTTTTGATGGTGATGAGAGAGAGAAAAAACAAAATTAAATCCCAAAAATAGTCTCCTTGGATCAACTATGAAGATGTGTAGTATGTCTACCTCAAATGAGAATTCTTTTTTATTTATAGTACATCATTGAGAGACAAATCCAGAAGTTAAGGAAACCTCCCTTAAGGGATTTTAATCTTTTTGGTCTTTTGACCTTTTGAGGTATTTTTGAATTTTTGATATTTTAATCTTTTGATCTTTTAGTATTTTGATATTTTCAATCTTTAGTGGGTTCTTGGTCCATCATTAGGGGTACTTTAACCTTAATTTGGTTTCTAGGTTCTTTAAGGGGGTTCCATACCACAACTAGACATCTTAAGCATTCTTCTTGGTCTTCATGATTCACACGTTCCAACACAAAGTATATCATCATAAATAAGGAATATTATTCATTGTTTATCTTGTTCTCCTCATTGACACCAAGGTCATGTTCTAGGTACTTCAACAAGGGGTGTTCAAGCCCTTAAGAAGTTCCCATAAACCACTAGCCATGGAGAGGATAAAACCAGTTACGTGGATCCAATATAGGCCTTCAATGTCTTAGTTCCTAAATAGGTTCTTAAGCACCAGGATATATTATAACTGTAGTTAACAGCTTCGTAAATGACCAAGTGCCTCCATTATTAAAGAATGGTTCTCAGCCCCATGTTGAGATTTAGTCCCACATTGAATTATGTTGATCAATACCTAGTCCATGACTAGGTCTCCATTCTCTTGGAGAATGGTTCTTAGACCTAGGCTGAGATTCAGTCCCATACTGAATGTTGATCGACCCCCTGGTCCTTGACCAGGTCCTCCATCCTCCTAGAAAATGTCTCTCGATGTTGATAAAAAATAAAAAGTGGTCCATCTTTATTTAGGGATTTCAAATGACTTATATTGATGAGTTTTTATGATCTTACCAAACCCTACCTTGAAGTGGTGAGTTGGGGTGAACATGAAATGCATGATGTTATCCAACATTACTATCAAGATTGGTTCCTAGGCCAATCCTATTCATTATGATTCTTACTTAGACAATCAATAGCATAATGACGAGATATCCTAAATACCAACCTTCCATTTAATGGCTTGTGAAATTCATTAACAAAAATGATCATTTCATCTTTTGATGTCCGGGTTACTCAATATGTGTGGTCAACTTTACCATCTATTTAAGGATCCCCATAACTCTTTCACTCCACTTTCTTCAAATAACCGATCCAATGATGTTTGTATTTGCATATGAGGGAGGCCCTTGGATTTAAATACCACTCCATTCAACCACCCCTTTATGAGACACCATTAGGTTGATCACATCTTCCTTTCCAGTACTCCCAAAAGACAGGGGTACCAAGAGAATGATGAATAGTGGAACCACCTCAACATCTAGGTCTATGAGAATCGAGGGAGACATTAAACCTTTTCTAGTGAGATTGTTGCAAACTTGTCACTTCAAATATCATGTCAATTCAATCGATGCTTACAAACATGAAACTTCCTCCAAAGCTCAACCACAAGGGGTTCCATCCAAGCAACTTACTTTATTCAGCCTCAAATGTTAGGAGATTCCTTTATTCAACCATCTGTAAGGAGCTTCCTTTATTCAACCTCAAATGTTAGGAGAGTCATAGACATTTATATTACAATTTCGGCAAGAAAAACTCCACCCTCCTTATACTCCTCTTCTATAAGATATTGAAGCAACACCAAGACATGTTGAGGCCCCTTTTCAAGTCTCCTTATGTGTGACAATTTTCTTCATGGCCCTAGGGTCATGTATTTTAAATGATGAAATGTCTCTTGTATCAACATCATAATTGTATATGCTTAGATTTTAGACCTTAGATCTTAGAATAGATATGATTTCATCTTGTTTTTATAGAAATGGCCCCTACACTCCCACTTTGTATTAATCCATATGTACTTATCAATCCCAATGACCTTTTTATGATCATTTGTTGGATATTAAGAAACTTCTCTTAATTTATCTCCTTTCTATTGTGAAGTTTAGAGCTAGTGCCTAAGACAAACAATCGAGTACCATGTTGAAAGAGTACTCATTAGTAATTCCTCTACTATCAAAACACAGTCATGCAAAGAAAATGATTCCATACCCTATCATTTAGATTTTAGTTGAGTTTAGCGTTAAATCCCCTCCTCATCCCTGTAATTTTCCATGTTGTGGCACATTACACATGATTCAAAGTGTGATGGGATCCAACTCTAGATATAATAGATATTCTTGGTTCTCCAATCCATTATGTAGGTTGATGACCAAATTTTTGTAAATATTTATATCCTATAGCTTCTTCTCCCCTCCAACAATTCAAAATTAACATTAATATGTTAGAATAATCAACCCATAGTTAGCTACCTTAGAAATTAATTAATCCAATATTTGTCTTATTTGCCTAGTTTCCATATTCCACTCTATGCAAGTTGTCCTCCACATGTCCTAGATGGTCAAACTTGCTAAAACTGAGTCATGGAGCGCTTGGGAAACCTCTTGGAATCAATTCTACTTTATTCCTAGCCTCCCTAGCGCATATCTTCTTTTTCTACTTTATTGCCTGCTTTTACTGATTTTTAAGGCAATTGGGAAACTTTGACTAGGTGAAGTTAACTTGTTTTTTTCCCTCACCATCCTCCACTCTTTTCTCCTAATAAAAGAATGTATGATTTGTCCTTGCATCACCTATTATCCTCCCTAATTGATTTTTCCAATTCGTGAGCTCCTAGACAGATGTGGAAGCTGCTTTATGCACCTATGGGGGATTTGCTTAGTTTAGTAAGCTTGCTTTTGACCAATTCGAATGACATCCCAATGCATTTGATTCTCTCATGTAATTATTTATTGTGGAAGACTATGACTTCACAAGGTTGGCTATTGTACACTTATTCAATACAGATTAGTATTCTGCTCCATATTCAGTCTCCTTTGTGTGTAATTTGCATGTGTAATTGGCAATTTTTGTGAGTGTAATTGTTCTAACACCTGGGATCAATTTTTGCATGGTATCATAGCCTTTGTATATCAATTTCTCTCCTTTCATATTGTTATTGCAGGTTCGACATCATTGACTGGGAGCATTCTGTTGACTGAAGGGACAATTTCTGAGCTATGGATCAATCTCAGAAGATCATCTTGACTCCATTTAATTTATTTGAATGGAAAGCAGAGATGGAGATACTTTTGAGAGTGAAATGAATCTACAGAGTGTATGGAAATAGAAGTAGAGCCCAATGTAGCTGTAGAGAAAATTAACTGGAACAACAGGAGGGATGAGGCCTATGGTCTCCTGTGTCTGAGCATATCCAGAGACCTCCTTTTCCATATTGATGGATTGACATCACCAAATGAAGTATGCGAGAAGCTTGTTGAGATTTTTGGTAAAAAAAATGAGATGAGAGGATATCAAATCTAGAATGAATTGATCTCCTTGAGTCCCAGCAGCTTCGAATCCCTGCAGCTCTATTTTCCAAGTTTAAAGCCCTTGTTTTGCAGCTAAAACAGTGTGGAATTGAAAAGAAGGAAAAGAAACTAGTTTTGGCCATACTTTCGAAGCTTGGTCCTAACTATTCAGTGTTTTTTTGACCTTCCATGCCACCAAGTTGACAGCTCGAGCCTAGAAGATGCCTACACTTGCAAAGTTCATGGAATCTCTCACACAAGAACAAGATAAATTGGTGATGATGGGCACCATCAAACCTTCCAAAGACCAAGATCTAGTTGCTGGAGATTCGAGGGTGGATTCAAAATGCAAGAAGAAAGCTAAGAAGCCACCTGAGCAAAAGAGAGACAAGAACAAGTCTCCAGAGGAGCCCCAAGGTTCCAAGAAGAACCCCTAGAAGAAGAAGAACAAAGGACAAATGAGCAAGTGCACATACTGTAGTAAGGGAAATCATCCTGAAAGCTGTTGCATGAAGAAGCAAATTTACATGCTGACCCAACTCCTGGAGAAGAATGGCATCTCCCTTCCTGATAGATCAAAGAAGAGGGAAGGAGGATCAAATTCAAAAGACAGAGAGAGAGTTCATGCATTGGTTGCTGGCACATCAAGCTCACCTAGTTTCATCATTGATTCTGTAGCTTCAAGACATATGGTTTCAACCAAGGAGGAATTCACCTCACTTGACATGTCGAAAGGTCCACCAATAGTACTGGGAGATGACTCTCTCACTGAAAGTTTGGGCAAAGGGAGGATTGATCTTGACCATCGTAAGTTCAGCAATGTATTGTATGTTCCGGGTCTTGCCTCTAACCTCTTGTTAGTGTATCAGATGACCCACACAGGGTCTCCAAAGAAGGTCATATTCTCCCCTGATGAAGTTGATATCACAGAGATCTCAACTGGTAAAGTCATTGCAAAAGGAGTTGCAAATCACACTTCGAAGGTATACATGTTCTAACATTTCCTACCCTACTCAAACCCCTCTACTCTTCTGATTCATGCTAATGAGGCAAGCAAGCTTTGGCATGAAATATTTGGCCATATTAAATATAAGTATCTTTCTGATCTTAGTGAAAAAGAAATGGTCATAGGGTTACCAAAGATTAAGTTTTCCAAATGAGTCTGTCAAGGTTGCATCTTAGGAAAACACCCAGAGCATAAATTTGAGAAAGCTAGTCATGAGAGAACCTCTGCACCTCTTGAGTTGATCCACAGTGATGTTTCTATCCCATTTCCTCATATTTCAATGAGTCAGGCCAAATATGCATTGACATTCATAGATGACTTTTCCAAGTATTGTTGCGTTTACTTCATGAAGCATAAGTCTAAATTTTTTGGCCTCTTCAAAGTCTTTAAGGCTTTGGTTGAAAACCAGTCTGGGAGGAAACTCAAGGTCCTCAGATCTAACAATGGTGGTGACTATGTAAAGTCTAAGTTCATTCCATATTGTGCAGATGCAGGTATTCATATGTAGCATCCTATCCCTTACACACCACAACAAAATGGTGTTGCTAAGGGGAAGAACGGATCACTGAAAGAGATGGCAACCTGCATGATGGAGGCTAAGACTTTGCCACCAAATTTTTGGGCTGAAGCTATAAAATATTCAGCCTATATCTAGAATAGGGTGCCTCATAAACAGCTTGATGGTATGACTCCTTTCGAAGCATGGAGTGGGCACAAGCCAGATGTGACCCATTTCAGGATTTTTTGCTCAAGGGCTTGGGCTAGAATTCCAACAAAAAAGAGGAAGCCTTCGTAGCCCCAAATCCAAGAGTGTCTATTTGTTGGGTACTCTGAAGATTCAAAAGGGCACAAGCTGATCAATTTGAGCACAAACAAAGCCTTCATTGAAAGGAGTGTTTAGTTCCAAGAAGAGCCTTTAGTAGCAGTTGAAGTTGGAGAGTCTTCTTCACCACCAGAACCACTGAATGTAAGTGAAGAGATAAATGATTTTGTTGATTCTGATATGTCTAATAATGATAAATTAATTTCAGATCCTAACAGTCCTACAAGACCAAAATTGTCAGCAAAGACCATTCATGCGACTGGGGAACTAGCTGGAAATCCTAGTGATCCTAGGAGGACTAGATCTCAGTTTGAGAGTGCCCTATGTATAAAAGACCCTTTGTTTGCAAAGAAATTCTATCTGATGGTTGAATAAAACCCATAGACATATGAATATGCAGCACATGATCTAAGATGGCAAACAGCCATGAAATAAGAATTCAGCTCACTCCAGAAGAACAACACTTGGGAGATAGTTGATCTTCCCCTAGGGAGGAAGCTAGTTCAATGTAAGTGTGTTTTCAAAACTAAGTTTGCTGCTGATGGTTCACCTTTGAAATATAAGGTAATATTGGTATCCAAGGGATACTCATAGGTACATGGCATAGACTACAATGAGACCTTTTCACCAGTGGCAAAGATGGACTCCATCAGGCTAGCCTTAGCCATTGAAGCTTCAAAGCAATGAGAGGTACATCACATGGGTGTGAAGTGTGATTTCCTGAATGGATATCTTACTGAAGATATTTACATGCATCAGCCTCAAGTCTTTGTTACTAATCCATCTCTTGTGTGCAGGCTAAAGAATTCATTGTATGGGCTTAAGCAAACCCCCAAGGCTTGGTATGCCAAGATTGATGGCTTTCTGATGTCATTAAGTTTTGTTCGATGCAAGTTTGATCCTAATGTTTATTTGAAGCTGATTCATGGTTCTTTGATGATTATTGTCTTATATTTGGATGACCTTCTCATTACAGGAAGCTTAAAGGATGAAAATGCCTCCTTGAAGGATGCAATGAACCATGCATTTTCTATGAATGATTTGCGGTTATTGAGCCAATTCTTGGGTCTCAAGATTGCTCAAACAAAACATGGAATAAAATCACATCAGTCCAAGTATGCTTTGGATTTTCTGAACAAGTTCAACATGAAAGATTGCAAGCCAAGCATGACTCCCTTCCTTTCAGGAGTTAAGCTTGAAGAAGCAGATTCTTCACCTATGGTAAATAATACACTGTATAGGCAACTGATTGGGTGTTTGATGTACCTTACACATACTCGACCTGATATTTATTATGTAGTAAGTGTGGCTTCAAGATACATGGATCAGCCTCATGAGATCCATTGGAGAGAAGCCAAAAGGATCCTTAACTTTGTTCAGGGAACAAGGACTTATGGGATCTTCTACAAAGCTAAATCTGATCTTGAGTTGATTGGGTTTACTGACAGTGATTGGGAAGGTGACAACACAGATTGAAAGTCAACATCAGGATATGTGTTCATGCTTGCTGAAGGACCAATCAGTTGGTCAAGCAAGAAATAGAGTGCCATTTCACTCTCATCTACATAAGCAGAGTACAGAGGAGTTGTAAATGCAGCAACTCAATGTTTATGGTTGCAGGGGTTACTTGGTGAGTGTGGCTTCGAATCAGAATACTCAACTACTATCTATTGTGATAATCAAAGTACCATTCAAATCTGCAATGATCCAGTTTAGAGATAGAGAACCAAACACATTGAGATCCATATGCACTACATCAGACAGCTTGTGCATGATGGCACCATTCACCTACTCTTCTATTCATCTTCAGAACAAGTAGCAGACATCTTCACCAAAAAATTTTGTGATAAGACATTCAGCAATATCAAATCACTACTGGGGATTTCTGATCATGCTGTGAAGCATGATTGATGACAAGATTTTTAAATTTTGTTTTACTGTCCATGCTTAAGGGAGGATTTTTCCCATTGGGTTTTTTCCTCTTTCCTTGTTTAAATGGACATGCAGTATGTAAAGGGTGACTAAGCCTTGTTTCTAGGCCCTATTATTCTCTGATATTTTACTCATAATTCAGGCTTAAGGGGGGGGTTTAGAATAATCAACTCATAGTTAGCTACCTTAGACATTAATTAATTCAATTTTTGTCTTATTTGCCTAGTTTCCATATTCCACTCTATGCAAGTTGTCCTCCACGTGTCCTATATGGTCAAAATTGCTAAAATTGAGTCATGGAGTGCTTGGGAAACTTCTTGGAATCAATTTAGCTTTATTCCTAGCCTCCCTAGCACATATCTATTTTTTCTGCTTTATTGCCTGCTTTTACTAAGTTTTAAGGCAATTGGGAAAGTTTGACTAGGTGAAGTTAACCTGTTTTTTTTCCTCATCATCCTCCATTATTTTTTCCTAATAAAAGTATGTATGAGTTGTCCTTCCATCACCTATTATCCTTTCTAATTGATTTTTCCAATTCGTGAGCTCCTAGACAGATTTGGAAGCTACTTTATGCACCTATGGGGGATTTGCTTAGTTTTAGTAAGCCTGCTTTTGACCAATTCGAATGGCATCCCAATGCATTCAAATATCTCATGTAATTATTTATTGTGGTAGCCTATGAATTCACAAGGTTGCCTATTGTAAACTTATTCAATACAGATTAGTGTTGTGCTCCATATTCAGTCTCCTTTGTGTGTAATTTGCATGTGTAATTGGCAATTTTTGTGAGTGTAATTGTTCTAACACCTAGGTTCAATTTACACATAATAAACCTTGCACATCCCTTCATGCAATCCATCCATGTCACATGCCCCAATTTGCAAAACAATTTAATGTTATTAAGGAACATTATGTTATATTTTATGCTAAATTTTGTAATTGATGACCAAGTGGGGTCAAGGATAATTAATGTATTGCAGAATATTTTATTAATAAATAAATAAATGATGAGACAACAACTTAAGGAAGCTTTTAAATTAGTGTTAACTAGTCACTTGGTGGAGGAGACTGGGTGGAGAGTATACTGACAAGTGGCAGCATCCTCAAACTACTTCTAACTATTGCAGGTGGCAACTTCCCTATAATTGTGGTCATGATTCCCCAAGAAAGTGGAATTGGATCAGGTGGATCATTAAGTAAAAAATAACCCATAAGACCTAGGAATTGATATAAAATTTCCCATTGAAGACAGCTGAGGATGCTCATTCTGGAATTGTGATCATTCTGAGTGAATGAAGTGCACATGAGAAATTCCATGGAGGGGACTTATTGAAGTGAGTTTGAGGGGTTAACTGCCGAAGATTGAACTTGTGCAGCTACTCTAGGCTGAAGTTCTTACTGCTATGAGAAGGGCTGAATTACTGCTGTATATTCAGTCAAGTGACAGAGGATCTGAAGGTTACATCTTTCACCCAGTACTCTACCAGGAGGACCAGGAAGCAAGCTCAGGGGTCCTGAGAAAGTGTAGACTAAGCTTTCTCCGGGATTTGGTTAGGAGGAACAGCCTCCTTAAGCTGTTGTCACCTCATCCATTGACAGGTTTTTATTTGTTCATGTTTATTTATAGTTTATCTATTGTTTTCAAAAAAAGATTACTAGTTTTCAAGATATGCATATTATTGATTTATTAGGGTTTATGAAGTAAAGAGCATTGTTTATTGATCAAATTAGATATTAGTAGAACATATTTAAAACAGTAAGGACATTGCTAAATGAAAATGATTAGAAAGAAATTACCACACTGTATTTTTCCATGCCTTGTATAAGGTAGTACTCTAGTACAGGTGGTTGTTTAAGTTAGATGTGTAGATTTGTTACTAATTCTTAATGTAAAATGAAAATGACTTCTTCTATAGATTTATATGAGTTATTTACAGAAATTTAGCTATACTTGTTTTGTTTAATGGAAATAACTGCATTTATCTCATTACAGGAAAAGAATAGATTATATAGTAATCACTAATAATTATATTAATCGTAGTAGTATTAATTATTATAAATACAATAAATAAAGTTTAATAAAAACATATAGGAACAATAAAAAAAATAGCACTTAGGGTTAACCTAGCTAGTACTTTATAGGACATTGTAATTTTTTATTCAAAATTTACATTTACACTTTGTTTCGAACATAGATGTATTTACTGTAACCCTCAAGAATTACCTAGGGCTTACAAAAGATATAGGTTTTTATCTCTATAAACAGACTTTCATATTCTTATTTAAAACATAAAAACTAACAGCTGTAATAATTATTCTTTTTAAAAATAAAATAAAAACAGATGCTAAATTTATCTCGAAAAATCATTTAAATATAGAATTGTAGGTTATCTAAAGATAATAACCAATTTGAAAGAAACAGAATACTTAATTCACCTAATAACATGGTATAAATTCAAACAGTAAAAATACCTATAAATCATTTATATTAAATGAAAATTTTAAATTAAATAACAATGTCAACAATTTAATAGAGATGAAATAAAATAAGTGTAATGGCCTACGGCCTTTTACAAATATCGGTCGAGGCTTAATCCTGCTAAAAACAAACTATATAAATTTAAGCATAAGAGTAAACCGAAATTTGAACCATTACTTTTCATAACAAGTAAAAACCCTATATCTATTTACAAGTCTCGTTGAATAAGACAGTGGTCGAAACAATATTGTCACGGCTTAAGCTGAGTGTGAAAAACATAAATTTTTTACATATTCCAGGCCGTAAGGATCTTTCAAGAAAATCCCAGGTCAGGGTTGCAATAGCCTTCAAGTTTCGTGCCCATAATACCCTCTAGGGTTTTAAAGTAGTACAAAAACAAAACAACAAGTAACAACCTAACAAGTAAACCAAGGTCAAGCCATAACCAACAACGAAGTTTCTTATCTTTCCAACCACCACATCACAATGCAGGAGAAAACCCTCAATATAACCGGGGCTTACCAGGGTCTGCATATCTGAAGCTTGAAGGAACGAGCTCGTTTCCAACATCCAAAGCTATGAACAAAACCTGCATGGAGCAACCATTCAATGCTTTAAAGTCTTTTTAATGTAAATATTAATTTTCCATTTTAAAAATAAAAAATAAAAACCAGGACAGGCCGTTACCTGCTAGCGCCTTCATTTTGTAGAAGCCGAGAATGCAAATCCCTTGGGCCAATTCGATGGCAGTTTGGAGAGCGATGCCTCAAAAGTTAATGCGCCATTTACAACTGGAAAACCCTAAGTCATGAATTTGAAGGAAATGAGCAGTACTCCAAATAGAAGGAGGAATAGTCGTAACTTAAAATGTTGTTCTCTGGGCTTATATAGAACGAAACTCATAGTCCTCAGCCTGGTTAAGGAAGTTTTCTCCCATGCACTATACCCACATCAATCATTAATACATAAAAACTAGTGTATACTTCTCACAGCGTCAACATCACAGTGAAATTGAGAACTTGGAGGTCAACAAGGAACAATGGCATCCACGAGCTCGCAGCTCCGCTATACCAGTCTAAGGAACCCTCTCTTTGTGAAATCAAGGGTAGGGTTTCGTTATAAGTCAACTTATCTCGTGAAAAAAACAATCTCCACGTGTCCACCTAAATTATTTCCTCTTCGTGGGTGCAATTCAATAGTTGATTATGCAGTTTCAATCTGCATATAAATCATTGCAAATAAAATTAATAATCATTAAGCAATGTAATTCCTTTTGATTTCCTTAGTATATTATAATCCTTGAGTTGTATTAGAACACAGTTTATAATTCATAGTATAATGATATGTAATGTTTTTATGGTTATTGTTTGTAGAATAAAATAGGATAGAGATAATTGGATATGTTTGTAAAATATAGGGAGATGATATCCCCTTAACCAAAAAATACATCAAGAAGAATAATCTAATAAGAAAGATCACAATTACTATAAGCAAGAGTACAAGTATTCTTTAGAATTCATCTTAATCATCCAGATGATTTTGAATTCATTTTGATAGTTTTTGGTCATGCATTTTAACCCATGCGTATGCAGTTTTTTTTTTAGCATCTTTATGGAGTTTTTGACGACATAAATAAGATCAGCATTACCTCTTATGGAGACAAGCTGCATTTTAAACATTCTAAGTCTAGAATCATATTTAAGCTAGAGAAGTATCTTCTGGACCTGAAAATATCTATTATTTAACTAGAACATACGCTTACCTATTAAAACCTTTAAAGAGCCATCAGTCCCACTGTGTTAGCTATAAGCTAAGTAAGCCCCGATCACACTTAAGAAACTTTCCCTACTTGACAAAAGAAAACAATAGTATACTTAGCATTAGTAAAAGACAGATTTCTTTTCTACTTTCTGGAAAAATACAACTGCTAAGTTGAAAACAATGCTAACACAGCTTTTAAAGATAAGCCTCTAAGTTATACAGAATCTTATAAAGAAGTAATCTTTGTTTCTCTTGCAAACTATTTATTTATCTGCTAACAGTTAGTGATACATTAGTATTGACATTTGACATTTTATGTCACATGAAAAATTTTAAAATTTTTACAAATTTTTGAGTTATTACATGTGGTATCAAAGCACAAGGTTCAGACACTAGGCCTGAATGTGACTCAACTTGCATATGTGGAATAGTAAACTTAAACAAATATACTGATGATATTTTGTTTTGAATGATATTTCCACAGAATTTTGTTTTCTAAATTAACCACAGGTATGGATAGATTGGAGGAATATGCGGATGAGGAGTCTCCTTACACTGAACGAAATAAGTTTCAAAGAGAACCTATACAAGAAGAGATAACTAATAATTCTTCCGAACTACTACAAACAGTTAAGGAACTAAAAACAGAGATGGAATCGGTCAAAAAAGAAAATGAGTGAATTCTGAGAGCTCAGGAGGAGCTAAATCATATTTTGATGGAAAGATTTCATACTGAGGAAAAAGATAAAAGAACTAAATCTGAAGATATGGGTTATCATCATAAAGATAGAAAGACTAAACAAATTAAAATCGAAAATAGCTCATCTTCTAAAGTGTATGGTGATTCACATAGACAAAATTTCCAATATACTAGTGATAGTAGTGAAGATAATCACCATACTAGGAAGAGAAAGTTTAAACCTTACGAAGAATCTCTGGGGAATTCAAAAAAATCAAGCCACCAACCTTTAACGGAGAAACTGAGAAGGGGGAAGAAGCATAATCCTGGCTATCCGGGATGAAGAAATATTTTAAAATTTATAAATACTCTAATCAACTGAAGGCCAGGATGGCTATTTATAATCTTACAGGGAAAGAAAACATTTGGTGGTAGGACCTAAAAAGAGTAAAAGGTACAAGGGAGAAAAATATTAATTGGAGTACATTTAAGAAATGTTTCAAGAAGAAATTTTTATCTGAACAGTATTATGAGGAAAGGGCTAAGGAATTTTACGAGCTAAAACTGGGAACAATGAATATGAAAGAACTAAATAGTAAATTTCTAAGTCTGCTCAGGTATGTGCCATATATTGTGGACAAGAAACCTAAGGTACAACGGTTTCTCCGTTGTTTACCTTATCATATAAAAGACAGAATTAAGTATGACAATCCAAAAACTTTCGAAGAAGCAACGAGAAAAGCAAATTTCTGTTATGAACAGAATTGTAAAAAGGAAAGTATGACCAACTGGAAGGCCAAAAGAAATAATAACTTTGAATAGAAAAGGAAAGGTTTTGTTCCTAATCGAAATTTTTAGAACAGTAACACCAGAAATTTTCCTAGTGAAAATTTTCAAGGGAGTAAAAGTAATTCACAGACCAGTCCAAATAATCAAAGGAGTAAAGAATTTGCTAACAACCACAGTAACTATACTAAGAATTTTGAACTAAAGGAACCAATAAAATGTTGGGAATATAATGGTTTGCATTATGCATTAGTTTGCCCCAATCAGAAGAAGGCTGTTAGCAACATACACACAATACAAAAGGAGATGATTGTTGGTGATCTAGCAAGGACAATGCATAGGATCAATGCAGCATTGGAGAACTAGAAAGCAGATTATCAAACTTCCATGGTGGAAGTGGAAGGTAAGCTAAATCAAATACCTATATCTATTTTAATTGATCGAGGAGCTAGTTTAAGTTATATTTCTCCTAATTTAGTAGAAAGGTGTAAGCTTTCAGTTGAAAATTTTGCAAGATCTTGGTTAGTTCAGCTAGCTACTAGTGCAAAGAGAAAAGTAATTAGCTTTGTTAAGAGTGGTGCAGTAACTATGGATCAGTTTGAAACCTCTGTTAAGCTCAATGTGTTACCTTTAGGTTCATATGACTTGTTAATTGGTATGGATTGGTTAGAACAACATAGGGTAGTCCTGAATTGCTTTGATAAAACCTTTACTTGCATAAATAAAGATGGAGAGTTAATAAATTAAAAGGAATCCCTAGGAAAACAACCATAAGGCATATTTCTACTTCACAGATTAAGAGAGTTGTTCGAAAAGGCTGTAAAGCTTTTGCCGTAACAGTAATTAATGAAGAAAATACTAATAACAGAGATAAATTAAAACTAGAAGATATTCCAATCCTAAGGGAATATTCAGATGTATTTCCGGAAGAAATTCTGGGACTGCCTTCGAAACGGGAATTAGATTTTACTATTGAGCTAGTACCTGGTACAGTGCCCAGCTCAAAATCCCCTTATAGGATGAATATACATGAATTAACTTAACTTAAGTCACAGTTAAAAGATTTCATTGATAAGAATTACATTAGACCTAGTGTGTCTCCATGGGGGCACCTTTCATCTTTGTTAAGAAGAAGGATGGAACTCTACGACTATGTATAGATTACCGTCAACTAAATAAAATGACTATAAAAAATGGATACATGTTACCTCGCATAGATGATATGTTTGATCAGCTATGTGGAGCAACGGTGTTTTCAAAGATTGATTTACGATCTGGATACCACCGGGTCCGAATCAAGGATGAATACATCTTTAAAACAACTTTTAGGACCCGGTATGGACATTACAATTTTGTCGTTATGCCATTTGGGATTACTAATACCCTAGTTGTTTTATGTGTCTGATGAATAATGTAATGCATAAATATCTGGATAATTTTGTGGTTGTATTTATTGACGACATCTTAATTTAATCAAAATCTGAAGAGGAACATAAAGAACACTTAAAAATTGTCTTACAAGAGTTATGAGAACATCAACTATATGCAAAATTTAGTAAATGTGACTTCTTTAAGGATAAAATTCAGTATTTGGGTCATGTGGTGACTAAGGAAGGAATTTCTATCGACCCCAAAAAGATAAAGGCAATCGAGGAATAGCCAATCCCAAAAGACGTAATTGACGTCCAGCCATTCATGGGGATTACTGGTTATTATCGAAGATTCATCGAAGGGTTTTCAAGAATTGCAAATCCTATAACCTCTTTGCAGAAAAAAGGGAAGAAATTCGATTGGAATCAAAAGTGCGAAGACAATTTTAAAAATTTTAAAACGTTATTACCCACCGCACCAATTCTAAGAATTGTTGACCCTAATAAAGATTTTATAGTATGTACTGACACATGCAATGACGGTTTAGGTGTATTTTTAACTCAGGAAGGACACGTCATTGCTTATGAGTCTAGGAAGCTGAAGGTTCATGAGAAAATTTATGCGACCTATGACTTAGTGTTAGCTGTTGTCATACATGCCTTAAAAATGTGGCATCATCATTTAATTGGAAGGAAGTTTATATTAATGACAGATAATAAAGGAATGAAATATATGTTGGATCAACCTAACTTGAATGCTAGGCAAGCTAGGTGGCTAGCTTTTCATAGTGAATACGATTTTGAAATTCAACATATTAAAGTAAAGGGGAATAAGGTTGCTGATGCATTAAGTAGAAATGCAAAGCTGAATTTTACAACAACCATCAGTACTTATAAGACAAACTTGGAAGAATAGTTAGAAGATGGAATAGAACAAGATGGAGATTATCAGAAATTACAAGCAAAGGTAAAAGATTTTTTTATAGAAAGTCTAAGTACATAGTACAGCTTGAATGAAAAAGGATTATTATTGTATAAAGATAGATTATACGTACCTGATGTACCTAAGATTAAGCTGTTAATTTTAAACAAAGTTCATAAAACTCCTCATTTAGGGCATCCAGGTTATCAGAAAACCATAACCATGCTAAGAAAGGATTATTTATGGCCAAACATGAAAAATGAATTGGCAGAATACATTGCTAGGTGCTTTGAATGTCAACAAGTAAAGACTGAACATCAACATCCAACTGGGCTACTTTAGCCATTGCCTATTCCTAGTTGTAAATGGGAGATAATTAGCCTTGATTTTATCATGGGACTACCTAGAAATCAGAACTTAAATGACTCAATAATGGTAGTTGTTGATAAATTGAGCAAAGTAGCCCATTTCATACCTGTAAAAACTACTTATAAAGCTACAAATATTGATGATATTTTCTTAAAACAAATTTTTTGGTTGCATGGAATACCGAAGGTAATAATTTCAGACCGAGACCCTAAGTTTACACGCAAATTTTGGAAATCTTTGTTTAAAGGGTTAAATACTACGTTAAAATTTAGTACCTCTTTCCATCCTCAAACTGCAGGACAGACTGAAAGAGTAAATCAGGTATTGGAGGATTTGTTCAAAATGTATGTAAAGGAGTAGCCAGGTAAATGGGAAGATTACTTACACCTGGTAGAATTTTCTTACAATAATCATTATCAAGCTTCAGCTAGATATAGTCCTTTTGAAATTATGTATGGAAGGAAATGCAATACCCCCATCTCTTAGAGTAATCCAGTTGATAGATTAGTATTTGGACCTGAATTATTAAAGGGGATGGATTTAATTGTAAAACAAGTACAAGGTAATTTGAAAGTTGCACAAGATCAACAGAAAAGCCAAGCAGATCTTAAAAGAACTCCAAAGGAGTTCCAGGTAGGTGAACATGTTTTTATTAAGGTGAGACCTAAAAAGAGTCCTTTGAGGTTAGGTAGCTTTGCTAAGCTGGCACCTCGATATTGTGGTCCTTTGGAAATACTATCCAGGATAGGACAGGTAGCATATCGGTTAGCTCTATCACCAAATTTAAGAGTTCACAATGTTTTTCATATTTCAGTATTAAAAAAATATGTACATGATGCTACTCATGTTATTAATTGGAATGATGTGCAGGTGGAACCCGAAGGAGATTTTCTGGTGGAACTGGATTATATCCTTGAAAGGAGGGAGATCTCGCTTCGAAATCACACCATTGGTCAGGTGAAGGTGCAATGGAAGCACCTTAGTCCAGAAGAAGCCACCTGGGAATTGGAAAGCCATATGCGGGATGCATATCCAATTCTATTTCAAGTAAATTCTGAGGACGAGGAATAAATAACATCGAGGGTGATGTTATAAATTAAGGGTGTGTGTATGTCACATGCCCCAATTTGTAAAACAAATTAATGTCATTGAGGAACATTATGCTATATTTTATGCTAAAGTTTGTAATTGATGACCAAGTGGGGTCAAGGATAATTAATGTATTACAGAATATTTTATTAATAAATAAATAAATGATGAGACAACAGCTTAGGGAAGTTGTTAAATAAGTGTTAACTGGTCACTTGGTGAAGGAGACTAGGTGGAGAGTATACTGACAAGTGGCAGCATCCTCAAACTACTTATAACTGTTGCAGGTGGCAACTTCCCTATAATTGTGGTCATGATTCCCCAAGAAAGTGGAATTGGAGCAGGTGGCTCATTAAGTAAAAACTGACCCACAAGACCTAGGCATTGATATAAAAATTCCCATTGAAGACAGCTGAGGCTGCTCATTCTGGAATTGTGCTCATTCTGAGTGAATGAAGTGCACATGAGAAATTTGATGGAGGGGACTTGTTGAAGTGAGTTTGAGGTGTTAACTGCTGAAGATTGAACTTATGCAGCTACTCTAGGCTGAAGCTCATACTGATGTGAGCAGTGATGAATTACTGTTGTATATTCAGTCAAGTGACAGAGGATCTCAAGGTTACATCTTTCACCTAGTACTCTACCATGAGGACCAGGAAGCAGGCTCGAGGGTCCTGAGAAAGTGTAGACTAAGCTTTCTCCAGGAGTTGGTTGGGAGGAATAACCTCCTTAAGCTGTTGTCACCTCATCCATTAACAGGTTTTTATTTATTCAGGTTTATTTATAGTTTATCTATTGTTTTCAGAAAAAAGATTACTAGTTTTCAAGATATGCATATTATTGATTTATTAGGGTTTATGAAGTAAAGAGCATTGTTTATTGATAAAATAAGAGATTAGTAGATTATATTTAAAACAGTAAGGACATTGCTAGATGAAAATGATTAGAAAGAAATTACCACACTGTATTTTTCCATGCCTTGTATAAGGCAGTAGTCAAGTACAGCTGGTTGTTTAAGTTAGATGTGCAGATTTGTTACTAATTCTGAATCTAAAATGCAAATGACTTCTTCTATAGATTTATATGATTTATTTACAAAAATTTAGTTGTACTTGTTTTGTTTAATGGAAATAACTGCATTATCTAATTACAGGAAAATAATATATTATATAGTAATCACTAATAATTATATTAATCGTAGTATTATTACTAGTATTAATAATTACTGTAAATACAATAAACAAAGTTTAATAAACAAATATAGGAATGGTAAAAAAAATAGTACTTAGGGTTAGCCTAGCTAGTACTTTATAGGACATTGTAATTATTGATTCAAAATTTACATTTACACTCTGTTCTGAACACAAATGTATTTACTGTAACCCTCAAGAATTACCTAGGGTTTACAAAAGATAGGTTTTTATCTCCGTAAACAGACTTTCGTATTCTTATTTAAAACATAAAAACTAACAACTGTAATAATTATTCTTTTTAAAAATAAACTAAATACATATGCTAAATTTATCCTGAAAAATCATTTGAATACAAAACTGTAGGTTATCTAAAGATAATAACCAATTTGAAAGAAACAGAATACTTAATTCACCTAATAACATGGTATAAATTCAAACAGTAAAAATACCTATAAATCATTTATATTAAATGAAAATTTTAAATTAAATAACACTGTCAACAATTTAATAGAGACGAAATAAAATAATTGTAATGGCTTAAGCCTACTCAAAACAAACCATATAAATTTAAACAGAACAGTAAACGGAAATTGTAACCATTACTTTTCATAACAAGTAAAAACCCTATATCTATTTACAAGTCCCATTGAATAATACAGTGGTCGAAATAGTATCGTCACGGCTTAAGACGAGTGTGAAAAACATAAAGTTTTTACATCTTCCAGGCCGTAAGGCTCTTTCAAGAAAATCCCAAGTCACGGCTGCAGTAGCCTTCAAGTTCCATGCCCATAATACCCTCTAGGGTTTTAAAGTAGTACAAAAACAAAACAACAAGAAGTAACAACCTAACAAGTAAACCAAGGCCGAGCCATAACTAGTAGTGAAGTTTCTTATATTTCCAACCACCACATCACAATGCAAGAGAAAACCCTCAGTACAACCATGGCTTACCAAAGTCTGCATATCTAAAGCTTGAAGGAACGAGCTCGCTTCCAACATCCAAAGCTATGAAGAGAACCTGCACAGAGCAACCATTCAATGGTTTAAAGTCTTTTTAATGTAAATATTAATTTTCCATTTAAAATAAAAAATAAAAACCAGGACAGGTCATTACCTACTAGTGCTTTCATTTTGTAGAAGCTGAGAATACAAAGCCCTTGGGCCAATTTGATGGCAGTTTGGAGAGTGATGCCACAGAATTTAATGTGCCATTTACAACTAGAAAACCCTGAGTCGTGATTTTGAAGGAAACGAGAAGTACTCCAACCAGAATGAGGAATACTCGTAACTTAAAACAATGTTCTCTGGGCTTATGTAGAATGAAAATCATAGTCCTCAGCCTAGTGAAGGAATTTTTCTCCCACGCACTTTACCCATAGTAGTCGTTAATACATAAAAACTAGTGTATACTTCTCACAGGATCGATCTCGTAGTGAAATTGAGAACCTGGAGGTTAACAAGGAACAATGGTAGCCACGAGCTCCCAGCTCGACCACACCATTCTAAGGAACCCTCTCTTTGTGAAATGAAGGGTAGGGTTTCGTTATAAGTCAACTTATCTCGTGGACAAAACAATCTCCACGTGTCCAGCCAAATTATTTCCTCTTTGTGGGTGCAAGTCAATAGTCTATTATGCAGTTTCAATCTGCATATAAATCATCGCAAATAAAATTAATAATCATTAAGAAATGTAATTCCTTTTGATTTACTTAGTATATTATAATCCTTGAGTTGTATTAGAACACAGTTTATAAACCATAGTATAATGATATGTAATGTTTTTATGGTTATTGTTTGTAGAAAAAATAGGATAGAGATAATTGGCTATGTTTGTAAAATATAGGGAGATGATATCCCCTTAACCCAAAATCACATCAAGAAGGATAATCTAATAACTTCTTGAGGTTGTCTTTTGATTTTGTAGAGTTGAGAGTAAAATGGTAACTAGGACCAAGGCAATAATAGGATCTCCTATATTATATTAACCAACAACCTTATCTAAATATTTTACTAAACATCCTTGTGTAAAGGTGTTGTTATAGATAATGGGTACACCAGGAAATTGAGGTGTAAGATACAAATAAAAAGAAATCAAGGTAAAAAAACTGTAAAAGTTTAAAAAGGCATTCTTTCAGCTAGCAAGAGAATCTTGATCCAATTGCAGTGTGTAGTTGGGGACACAAGTAAGTGCAGTTCTTATACTTTATATAAGAGCTTCAATTGTAACTCTAAACATCTAAACAATGAATACACAGTTAAGAGTCAATATAGTTTTGTTTATATTTTGAGAAAAAGATTTAATTATAAACTCCTAGGGTAAGGATAAATGTGATATACATCTAATGTCATTGAGTGATCTAAGCTTTAAGCTGCAAACTTTGTTTCTTCCTATTTAAACTCTAAGATCACAATTACTATAAGAAAGAGTACAAGTATTCTTCAGAATTCATCTTAATCATCCAGATGATTTTGAATTCATTTTGATATTTTTTGGTCATGCATTTTAACCCATGCGTACGCAGTTTTGTTTTTAACATCTTTATGGAGTTTTTGAAGACATAAATAAGATAAACGTTACCTCTTATGGAGACAAGTTGCATTTTAAACATTCTAAGTCTAGCATCATATTTATGCTAGAGAAGTATCTTTTGGACCTGAAAATATCTATTATTTAACTGGAACATATGCTTACCTATTAAAACCTATAAAGAACCATCAGTCCCACTGTGTTAGCTATAAGCTAAGTAAGCCCCGATCACACTTAAGAAACTTTACCTACTCAACAAAATAAAACAATAGTATACTTAGCATTAGTAAAAGATGGATTTCTTTTCTACTTTCTGGAAAAATACAATTGCTAAGTTGAAAACATTGCTAACACATCTTTTAAAGATAATCCTTTAAGTTATACAGAATCTTATAAAGAATTAATCTTTGTTTCTCTTGCAAACTGTTTATTTATCTTCTAACAGTTAGTGGTACATTAGCATTAACATTTGACATTTTATGTCACATGAAAAATTTAAAATTTTTATGAATTTTTGAGTTATTACAATCCATATTTAACAATATTCCCATCAAACAACTGAGTTTGAATTGACTAAAATATAAACCAATTGTTGAATTGTAATGATAAAGTTTTTGAAATATTCAATAAAATGGGGTGTAATATAGTTTTTCTTAATCATTTATGCATTCTCTACAATCAGTCTACATGGTGTGGAGCGCTCCTTCGCATTGTTTGTTCAATATTTTATGAAGTGTGGATGTTGAATCTTCACCTAATATCTTAAGATATTTGAGGGAAGGGCGCATATAGCGTCAACAAAAATTATGATTGAAGGAAGTCATTGAAAACCATAAGAGAATTCATAGACTGTGAATGCTTATTTCTTTATCTGCTACACTTTCTTATATTTGTTGTAGTGGGATTATGCCAGATCCATAAATTTACAACAAGGTGTGGCCGACAATTCAAAACACCATGATTCAGTTCATTATTTTGTGGCCAATATTAGATTGTCATTGGTTATATTTTCTATCTTCAGTTCGTGGTTATATCTTCACATCAAGATGATGTTATGCAAGAGTAAGTATATTTCTCTCTCAAGAACCTAAAGTTTGTAACATATATCCACATTACGTTATCTCACAACTCACAAATGTCTACACATTTATTTTACCATTTTCTATATGGTTGTATACATGTAAAGAAAACAAAGTTCCACTGGCCACATTACTGGTTTTCCTATTTACGCCGATAGGTGTATATATCTTAGAATTTTGGGGTGGACTACCATCTATGCTTTTTCATCTATGGACGAGAATGAGACAAGTGTATTGTCCAGATTGATTCTATGGACATCGTCCTAGATTAAACGAGAATGAGACAAGTGTACTATCCAAATTGATTCTATATCCAAAATTAATAATTAATAATTTCAAAAAAATAAAAATAGCTTAATTAACATGTGATAAGTACAGTTAGTGATAGTTGTAAAAGTTAAAATTAATATTCAACTGTTCGATTATTAGATACAACTACGAGCTTAACTCCATCGATTATTACATACAACTATTAACTTAACTCCAATGATTCTATAACTATTAGCTTAACTTAAACTACAATCACAGTTATATTGGATAACTATTTGCTTAACTATTAGATACAACTATTAGCTTAACTCCAATGATTGTACAACTATTAGCTTAACTTCAACTCTAATCACTTAAGGCTTAGTCCAAGTGCATTTGGTATCTAGGAGTCTAGATAATGTGCTCTCATGTCCGAGTCTAACTCCTAATAAAATCGTTTGAACTCCTAATAAACTCCTCCAAACACCTAATAAACTCCTACATCTGGTAGTTGGGAATCTAGCTAATATATAGTTCTTATTACATGTTTAGGTTAACTTAACTTCTAATCATAGTTATATTGGATAACTATTATCTTAACTATTAAATACATCTATTAGCTTAATTCCAATTATTCTACAACTATTATCTTAACTTCAACTCTAAGTACTTAAGGCTTAATCCAATTGCATTTGGCATCTAGGAGTCTAGCTAATGTGCATTCGTGTAAGAGTCGAAATCCTAATAAAATTGTTTGAACTCGTAATAAACTCCTCCAAACTATACTTTTTCATCTACAGACGAGAATGAGACAAGTGTACTTCCGAGATTGATTCTATGGGTGTCGCCCAAAATTCATAATTAACAATTTAAAAAAAAACAAAAATAGCTTAGTTAACATCTTATAATTATAGTTCATTATAGTTGGAAAAATTAAACTTCAACTATTCAATTATTATATACAACTATTTGATTATTAGATACAACTATGAGCTTAATTCCATTGAAGATACAACTATTAGCTTAACTTCAACTTCAATAATGAATTTTACTTGAATTGCACTTCCTAATATATTAATTTTTAAATTAACTATTAGATACAATTATTAGCTTAACTCCAATGATTATAAACTATTAGCTTAGATTCAACTTTAGACACGATTATATTGGATAACTATTAACTTAACTATTAGATACAACTATTAGCTTAACTTCAACTCTAATCCTAGTTATATTGGATAACTATTAGATATTGTGATATAACTATTAAATTAAATTTAAAAAACTATTAGATTAATGTGTAGTTTTACTCTTGACTCCATCTCACGCCCCAATAAGCTTTTCATTTGGCAGTGTAGCATCCTGAGAGAATCATGAGAACAATAGGTTAGGTAATGTACTTTCAAGGTGATAGGCTCAATGCAATCTAAAACAATGTATTAATAATTTATTATAGATCTCAATGTGTCAAATATTAATCTCGGCGTATTCCAAACATATTAATCTTATTAATGTGGTTGTTGCTAGTGTAATATTACGGAAACATGCTAATCATGTCGACTACTTAAAGTTATAAGCAATTTTTTCATCAAATTCAATGAAAGAGCATATGAATGCTAATAATACAAATTTGCATGAAACAATAAAAAATTAGAGCAAACATAAAGTAGCATAGCATGTCAAATTGTCCAAAATAAGGACCTTTGAAACTAACTAATAAAAATAACTTGTAAAATTATAGACCAAACCAACGTTGGTCGGGATAAATATGAGTAGAAGGGAGGTCCTTCAACTGGTACTCATGTTTCAGAATATGACCCTTTTTGTTACGCTTGGGACGAAAGTTGTACATGTGAAGCTGCCTAATAGTGGAAGAACTTCACAGGTTCGATTCCCCATCTATTATGTTTTCATCCAAACTATGCTTGGGTTTTCCCTTTCCCTTGGTGGCATTTGGGCCCATCTTCTTCTTTTCTTTCACCATTGTTATTGCTATAAAATGGCTTTATTTTGGGCCTAAACGAAGTCGAGCCCTAGGTTTCTTCCTCTCCTCAAAATCTAAATTCACATACAATCAGATATTCCAAAATTATTGTTGCATCATGTCCATCATGAACAATGAACTATTTACGTACTTCCCTGCAAAGTAGGATGAGGCACTAGATGTTTGCCTCACATGACTTTTTCTACAAGATATTGGCCAGGAGAAGCAGATTCTTAGTGATCTCTGTGGATTATAGGTTACCTGTTGAGCACCGATTTCCTACTCCATCGATGATTGTTTTGGGACCTCCATCAGATGGCTCAACTCAGGAAACAACAATTCCCATTTACGAGGCCATGCATATTTATCCCGTTCCTTTCCAATTGGCAATAACGCAGGTGCAATCATTGTTCACCATGTGGGTTGCAACGTCTCTATGACAACGAAGAAAGAGATGATGACTGGTTGCGTATAGTGGGTCATGTGTTGTTGCAACCATGTATCCTCAAAATTTTGATTAAACCACTGTTAAATTGTGATTTTGCAAAATAAAAAATGTCTATTTCGAGAAAAAAATGTCCATCCAATCCAAATCGTTGTTATATAAAAAATTATATAACATAACATAACTTAATAATAATAAATATAAGTATTAATTATTAATAGTAAAATAAATTAATATTATTAATTACTACTTATTAAATAAGAAATAAATAATTAAATAATTATGGAAAGTCAAAAGAGATAAATTATACTGAAAATGTGCAAAATGGCTTATAAAACCCAAGGCAATGTAATTGTAAAACATATCTTATCTTTAACAATTTTATATTATATCCATTCATGGATTATTTGGCTTATTTACGCTGGTAATTTTTGTAAGAAACAATTTTTCTCTGTTTCATTGGTATGAGAGCCCCTTCTTGGAATTGATTCTAGCCTTTGGCTGTATTTTCTCTTTTAGCCGGTAATCCAGGTTCCCTGAGATTGTGGTCATAGACCATACATTTCACTTCTCCTTCCTAACACCAACACTCATTCCATTTTCTCACACACTCCATTTGCTGCACTCCTCCACTTTCACTCTCATCCTTACTCACGCTCTCCTTTTCCCACACCCATTTTCCTCATTTTCTCATCCCCTCACCCCTCATGCTGCACCTACACTACGTTCACACTCCCATCATTCTATACCTACCCGTTTACAGTCCCCTCACTTTTTACATGCGCGTTGCCACTCCCTCTAGATTTTTCGTCCATCCTCCATTCAATCGTGCATGTCCCACGTTCTTGTCCATCCCTCGTCCTCTTGCTTTCCCCACATGTCATGCGTCATGTTCTCTCCCTCTCCTTCCTCCTTTTTTCATGTGCTACTCTGACTGCAGCTCCTTCCCTCACCAGTCTTCATGCCCCTCCCTTCCCTCACCATTTATCACTACTCTACGCACTGGTCTATGCCTTCCATCTCTCGCTTGCCTCCTTCACAATCGTTGCGCCCTACGACCGGAATTCCCTTCTCCACTATGCTCCACATCTTCTACCCCCCACCTCTTTGCCCACTTCCTTGTTCCTCTCTCCAGTCTACGCAACCACTTGTTCCCCACGCCAACCTCGCTTCTTGCGCTCATATCCACTCCCACTTGCTCGTCATGCTCCTCCCTCGTTCTCCCTCCTCCATCCACATAAACCCTAAATGTTAATAAAAATGAAAAATATTACATAATTATTATTATTATTTTAATATTTAGCTTTATTAAAAACTTTACAATTCGAATTATAATTTTTTTTAAAATAAAAATATTTAAATATTTAAATATAATAATTATTATATTTATTTAATTCTATCCTAGTTAATAGTTATTATTATTATTATTGGAGTTATTGTTCTGAAAGGAAAATATTTTGGAAAAAGGGAAGATAATAAATACAAAAGTTAAAAAAATATATTAAAGAGAGTAGAAATCAAGTCTCTAAGTACATTGAAAAGCCATTGAATCCAATTGCAGAATTGTTGAAGAAATTATGAATACCATATATAAATCCAAGTTTTGGACTAAATGTCCTTATTGCAAAATGGAATTCCAATATCCGACATTTCTTAAGAATGGAAATCGCTCCTATCCAATATGTGGTAAATATTTAATTATGAAATACAATTAAGGTAACTCACAGCTGCAATTACAAAAAACTAGAAAGCGAATTAGGATACTACAAGGAAAGCAATAAAAATCTACGATTTGAGATGAAAAACATATCATTCTTGATAAGTTGATAGAACAAAAGAATCATTGCTCAAAAGATCAAAAGAAAAAACTAGAAAAAACTAATGAAGATATCGAGAAACTGTTATCAACTAAGAATGAAGAAATATCTCGATTAAAAGATCACAACCAAGACCTTAAAGACAAAATCAAAAGGTTCGAAGATAACGAAGAATCACCATATAGAAGTGATAACAGCTTAGAAGAAGACATAAAGCATTTGAACAAGCTCATCAGGCACAAAGATGATGAATTGAAGCAAATCTAGAGAAAGCTAACAAGTCAAGAATCGTAGATATGTCAACATCAACAACAAAAGGAAGAACTCCAACAAAAGTATGACTACACTAAAAAAGCGCACAAGTTAGGAATTGCAAAAATCAATGACAAATTAACAAGCAATACCGAGGAACTATTTCGACTAAGAATTCATAACAAGAAAGTACTTACTAAAAATCAAGAAACTAAAAAATAGTCAGAAGATGGAACCTTCCAATGAAGACCTTGAAGGAAGAATACTAAAACAACAAGAGGAAAACCATCGTTCAAGCAATCTTAATCAAGAATTAGATAAACAAATAAAGAAGTTAAAAGAGGACAAACAGTCGCAAGATGAAAGGTTCGAGATGATTCATAATAAAAATAATCTATCAGAGAACAAATTAGTTCAAATCCATAAGGAAGCATGCAAACTCTCCAGAAAAACAAATTCAAGTTGAGGAAGAAGAAACAAATACAAATTCCGTCCTCGTCATAGTTTAAAAGGAAGTCAATCTAGCAGAAAAACAAACAACAATAACTCCTTATCGCACCCAAATTACAAAAAGCATTTTGACCAACGAGAGGGTCAAAATGAACATAAACAAAGGAGTTATAATTTCAGAAACAAAAGAACACAAAATCTACAACCTAAGTAGAAAACAAGAAGATTTATCCAACAAGGCGGTCAACAATCATCTCCTATGAAAATAGATTTCGGATGGACAACATCATAGATGATGTGACATTTTTTCTTTGAAATTCATAACTCGTATCGTCTCATTTCGTCAAGTGTTGCAAGTACTAAAAGAAAGGACCAAGAGATGACATTACAAGCAAGAAAATTAGACGTAAGTCTTGTCTTCAATCAGCATTGAAGACAAATCTCCCTTTACGGAGAAGGCTATGTTATATAAAAAAATTATATAACATAAATTAGTAATAATAAATATCAAGTATTAATTATTGATATTAATATTAATATTATTAATTATTAATTATTAAATAAGAAATAAATAATTAAATAATTATGAAAATTCAAAAGACATGACTTATATTGAAATGTGCAAAATGGCTTATAAAATCCAAGGCAATGTAATTGTAAACCATATCTTATCTTAACAATTTTATATTCCATCCATTTATGGATTATTTGGCGTATTTATGCTGGTTAGTTTTGCAAGAAACAACTTTCTCTGTTTCAATCGTCGAATTTTTAGGCAACTCCAAAGATACGAATATTGCACATAAATAAATCATTTCACGGAATTTTATAATGGATTTGACCATTTCAAATTTACTGAGTATCATTTATAACATAGAGAGTTCTATAAAAAAAATGCGACTTCAAATGTTACATGAGGAATGTCATTGGATCTGTGTTTGGTTTATTCCTCACATAACTCTTGAAGTGACATGGTTTATAGTACTCTCTATATTATAAATGATACTCAGTAAATTTCAAATGATCAGAATCATTAAAAATATACTTTTATAAAATGTATATTATCTACAATTTGTATTTACAAATACATCATGATACATCATGATAGATTCATAGTTAAGATGAATCTTATAGTTTGCATTAATACTCAATAAATTTCAAATAATCTAATTAATCTCAAACATAAACATATACAAAATAATAATCCTCTACCATTTTTATGCAATCATTCACAACAAAAAAAACCAACCTAAATCCATAAATTAAATTTTAATATAGTAACATTTTCATTAAAAACAATGTTATAAAAACTTAGATTTGAAATATATCCCAAAATAAATAAATAAAGTCAATAAGTCCACGAAATGTTAAAACAATACATAATTCACCCAAAAACTCCTTCCATTAAATAGATCCTCATCCATTATACTCAAACCCTACATTAATGATATGGAGAATGTATAATCATATTGAGTATAGTTATATTTAGAATCCTCTAATGTTTTTTTTGCATATTACACCGTGGATACCCTTTGCGAGTGCATAGATAGAAAAGGAAATTTCAAAAACCCATTGAAAGGTCATACCAAGTATTGTGACGTGGGAGAGTAATGTTGACTTCATCTTAGGGTCATCATCTTAATTTACCCTTCATTTTTGTTTTTAGTGTTTTTAGTGATGAACCTTTTCAACTAAGCTTATTGGCATACATAATCTCAACGGGGACAACACCTTAATATTTACATATTTTACTTAATAGAAAAGGAAAATAATATTTTAATAATTTTATAGACATATATTTAAAAGCATACATATGGAAATCCGGTTAAGCGTTATTAGAAAGTAAAGGATCTCATGGTTACAATAAATACTATTATTTTTTTAAATTTAGTATTTTTTTCTTATAATAAAGTCTCAAACTTATTTTAATTAGTTAAAATTTATTTTTTTAAATAAAAATGTTTTTGTTTTTAAATAAAATAAGACATAAAAATTATTTTAAATAGCTAAAAACTTGTTTTTTTTAAATATTTTTTTTATATCATTTAAAGTAAAAAAAACCTAAAACTGATTTTGATTAACCAAATATTAGGAAGTACAAGTATTTAAGAAACAAGTTAACTCCCCCACTACACTACCCAAAAGTATATAGTAAAAATAAAAGTCTACCAAATTAAAAGTCATAAACACGAACTGAACGAGAATGTGATTATTATCAGCTTTTAATTGTCAACTGACCAGCTTTTGTGCATGCTTCAAATTCACGGAAAAATTCCACGAAAAGAAGACAACCTAGTCTTTTGTATTCTTTAAAAAAATATAAAGTCTGTTCTTTCGTATTCCTTTGAAAATACGTATCTCGTGTTTTTCGTATTTCCTTTGAAAACATATAGAAAAAACATAAGCAACTCCATGGAATCCCCGACAACGAACTCCATTGTATTTTGTCCCAGATCCTTGATGGTCTCTGCAGGAAAGGTTGTTATTGCTCGACTTTGCAAGAATAATGCAGACAAGGCAACCACTATTCTGTCGAGCTGCAGATGCTAGGGATATGGTAGACGTTGGTGTTGCGCTTGAACATGCCTGCCTCTACAATGAGTTATGCGTTCATGCCCGCTACCAGAGCTGATATGAATTCGGTGCTTGCTGTTTCTACATGTTTTCTCTCCTGCACCGATTTACACTGCAATGTCACAACGCGAAGTCATTTAGTAAAATATGGAAATATTTACACAACTGTATTGATCATTTAGTTACCTTGCATGTGTTGGAATAATGTAGAAATGCTAGGCAAGTATCTAGTTATTGGGTTGATGTATACTTTCTATGATTAGCATGTAGAGGTTTCAGATCCACCTTTCTTGGATCTTTGATTTGGTTTGTTGTGACTATCTACACCTATATATTGTAATTTGTTCTCAGTTGATAATTGAATTGGTTTGTACCATTCCTTTGTGTAAGCGAGTCTTCGTGCTCTGCCCTGTCTACCTTCATGCTATGCCTTGTCTACCTTATAAATTCTAAGTTGGTATCAGAGAATAGGTCTCAGGTTCAATTCCCTCGAGCTACGCCGGAGGCGGGGTGTTGGAGTATCGGTACAACCTCCTCATGGTATAACCGCCGCACCTTTGGGAATATAAAATAAGTGGACTAACCTATCACCATTCTTGGTGATAGGGCCTTGTGTTGGGTTTCAAATATTCATCAACATCTACAGGTTTTGGTGTAACGACAAACCTTACATGGTATCAGAGCAAAACTCAACACAATTAGAATTCTGGTTGCATTAGCCACAACACATAAATGGAAAATCCATCAATTAGATGTAAAATCTGCTTTCTTAAATGGTGTCTTAAAAAAAAAAGTCTACTTAGTCCAACTTGAAGGTTTTGTACAGAAAGGACACGAACATCTTGTATGTAAACTAGAGAAAGCTATCTATGGATTAAAACGACCATCCTTATCCCGATTACAGATTCCCTGCATCCAACCATCAAGGAGCAAAGTCAACGGTTGACTCTGCTCCTTGCTCATTGGATGTAGGGAATCTGCAATCGAGATAAGCTCAGGTGATTCAAAACAGGCTCCTAGGTCATGGTACATAAAGATTGATACCTTCTTTAATCAGAAAGGTTTAGTTAAAAGAAAAAGTAACCCTAACCTTTATATGAAGAAAAATAAGGAAGGAAATATTTGTTTGATATCTTTATATGTAGATGATCTCATCATTACAGGAAATGCATGTAAGTTGATTACTGATCCGTCGGACCTCAACTTGTGTGCATTAAAAGTTTATTTAAAGAATGTGTTTAATCAGTTTGCTTACTTCTTAACATGGCATTACAGACTTAAATGCTCAAAAACAGAAGTGAAATGCGAACTGTAATAAGACCCAGCTGAAACAGAAACAGAACAGCAACTGTGACGAGAATGAGAAAACTGAACTGAAAACAGCAAGACTGATAAACAGATATAAAAAGAAACACAGAAACAGAGAGTCACAAACAGAAGTTGATAACGGAGTTCACCCCCTTCACTGGGCTACGTCTCTGGGTACCGATCCAATTAATCTCTTAATAATGGTACAAAAATGGTTCTGGCTACAACTTCAGCAACTGTAAACAGAATGCTGTGCAAAGTCTTTAAGACCTCTCTTCTGGAAATTACAATTAGCAAGGAAAGCTAAATCATAACAGAGAATGTCGACTTCAAAAGAACAGCATCTGCTCGCTTCACAGCAACTCCCCAAGCTTCTCGCAACAAAGAAACGAAGCTCTGTGCTCTAAAACACAATCTGAATCTCCCGCTCTCTCCCCCTTGGAAATGTGGCCAGCATCCTCTATTTAAGCGTTCAATGGCCTCCATGAGTAACGGGTTCGACAGCTGTTATCTTCTTTTTTATCGTTACAACCATATGCTAAACTGAATCATGCCATCCCACCAAGTCACGGCCCAAGCGTTATGTTCCCACGACGTTCCAGATACCCGAAACGTTGCAACCAACTCTACGCACATGTGCCGACTCACAACACATTGTAATGACTTGCAACTGGGCGATGCCACGTAACGTAACCGTTTGATGTCACCACCAACTTCACAGCATAAAAATGTCGTGGCATATAAGGACTTCGCCATATACCCGATCCGCTGTCGCGGCATATGAGGACTTCCTCGAACCATGCGATGTTCAACTTGACGGTTCGCAAGCTACGCGGCCCATACATAACTGCGCACCCATGCGATGTTCAACTTGACGGTTCGCAAGCTACGTGGCCCATACATAACTGCGCACCCATGCGATGAGCTGTGCACCATCTGCGAGGCGTGCGATAACTGCGCGGCTCATGCGCAAACTGCGCTGCGCGGCCCCCGGCGATAACTGCACACCAAGCTATAGCTGTGCGGGCGGTGCATATAATGTTCAGCATATGAGTTAAAACCATAGATTAATAACTATTGTACCATATTGGATCAGTGTATTTTGAAGATGAATAATCCACCGGATCAATTACAGAAATCAAAAATCAATTGTCACAAGAGTTTGAAATGAAAGACCTTGGAGAATTACAACATTGTTTGGGACTTGAAGTTTGGAGAGAATCTGGAAAAACTATGATCACTCAAAGTAAGTATGTGAGGGAAATATTGGATAGATTTAACATGAGTGATTGCAAAGAATCAACAATTCCTTTAGAGAAGAATGTGAAGTTATGTAGTCAAGATGGATCAAATGATCTAGATGGTACTTTGTATCGATAGTTGGTGGGAAGGCGGAATTATCTCACTACTACAAGGCCAGATATATCACATATAGTCAGCATTTTGAGTCAGTTTATGGCTAAACCAAATGAAAACCATTGGAAAGCTACAAAGAAAGTCCTTAGATATCTGAAAGGGACAATGAACTTTGGTCTTTTATACACTAATAAGTTTGATGTTCAATTGGCAAGTTTTTTTTATTCTCATTGGTAAGGAAATCCAGATGACAGAAGATCTACTACAGGATATGCATTCAACATTGGATATGGAGTCATATCATGGAGCAGCAAGAAACAACCAATTGTGTCTCTATCATCCACAGAAGCTGAATACAAATCAATGTCTACTGCAACATGTGACGTTGTTTGGTTGAGAAGGATTCTTGAAGAGATTGGAGAAAAGCAAACAGAACCCACAAAAGTATATTGTGACAATCAAAGTGCAGTCAAATTGGCACACAATCCAGTTTATCATGCAAGGACAAAACACATTGAATTGCAACATCATTTTATCAGAGAAAATATTGAGCCTAAGGAAATTAAACTTATTTATTGTAACACAAGTGATAATGTCGCTGACATATTTACCAAACCTGTTGGCAAGATTCACTTTGAGATCCTTGGGCAGAAATTAGGTGTTGTAGAAAATCCATTTCTACATTAAGGGGGTATGTTGGAATAATGTAGAAATGCTAGGCAAGTATCTAGTTATTGGGTTGATGTGTACTTTCTATAATTAGAATGTAGAGGTTTCAAATCCACCTTTCTTGGATCTTTGATTTGGTTTGTTGTGACTATCTACACCTATATATTGTAATTTGTTCTCAGTTGATAATTAAATTGGTTTGTACCATTCCTTTGTGTAAGCGATCCTTCATTCTCTGCCCGGTCTACCTTCTAAATTCTAAGTTGGTATCAGAGAAGAGGTCTCAGGTTCAATTGCCCTGAGCTACGCCGGAGGTGGGGTGTTGGAGTATCAGTACATCCTCCTCATGGTATAACCGCCGCACCTTTGGGAATATAAAACAAGTGGATTAACCTATCACCACTCCTGGTGATAGGGCCTTGTGTTGGGTTTCAAATGTTCGTCAACATCTGCAGGTTTTGGTTTAACAACAAACCTTACATGGTATCAAAGAAAAACTAAACACAATTAGAATTATGGTTGCATTAGCCACAACACATAAATGGAAAATCCATCAATTAGATGTAAAATCTGCTTTCTTAAATGGTGACTTAAAAGACGAAGTCTAATTAGTCCAACTTGAAGGTTTTGTACAGAAAGGACAAGAACATCTTGGATGTAAACTAAAGAAAGCTATCTATGGATTAAAATGGCCATCCTTATCCCTATTGCAGATTCCTTGCATCCAACCGTCAAGGAGCAAATTCAATGGTTGACTCTGCTCCTTGCTCGTTAGATGCAGGGAATCTACAATCGAGATAAGCCCAGGTGATTAAAATAGGCTCCTAGGTCATGGTACATAAAGATTGATACCTTCTTTAATCAGAAAGGTTTAGTTAAAAGAAAAGGTGATCCTAACCTTCATATGAAGAAAGATAAGGAAGGAAATATTTGTTTGATATATTTATATGTAGATGATCTCATCATTACAGGAAATGCATGTAAGTTGATTACAGAAATCAAAAATCAATTGTCACAAGAGTTTGAAATGAAAGACCTTGGAGAATTACACTATTGTTTGGGACTTGAAGTTTGGAAAGAATCTGGGAAAACTATGATCACTCAAAGTAAGTATGTGAGGGAAATACTGGATAGATTTAACATGAGTGATTGCAAAGAATCAGCAATTCCTTTAGAGAAGAATGCGAAGTAATGCAGTCAAGATGGATCAAATGATGCAGATGGTACTTTGTATCGACAGTTGGTGGGAAGGCGGAATTATCTGACTACCACAAGACCAGATATATCACATGCAATAAGCATTTTGAGCCAGTTTATGGTTAAACCAAATGACAACCATTGGAAAGTTGCAAATAAATTCCTTACATATCTGAAAGGGATAGTGAACTTTGGTCTTTTATACACTAATAAGTTTGATGTTTAATTGGCAGGTTTTTCTTATTCTGATTGGGAAGGAAATCCAGATGATAGAAGATCTACTACAGGATATGCATTCAACATTGGATCCGAAGTCGTATCATGGAGCAGCAAGAAACATCCAACTATGTTTCTATCATCCACAAAATCTGAATACAAAGCAATGTATAGTGCAACATGTGAAGCTGTCTGGTTCAGAAGGTTTCTTGAAGAGATTGGAGAAAATCAAACAGAACACACAAAAGCATATTGTGACAATCAAAGTGTAGTCAAATTGGCACACAATCCAATTTATCATGCAAGGACAAAACACATTGAACTGCAACATCATTTTATCATAGAAAATATTGAGCCTAAGGAAATTAAACTTATTTATTGTAACACAAGTGATAATGCCGCTGACATATTTACCAGACATGTTGGCAAGATTCACTTTGAGATCCTTGGGTAGAAATAAGGTGTTGTAGAAAATCCATTTCTACATTAAGGGGGTATGTTGGAATAAGATAAAAATGCTAGGCAAGTATCTAGTTATTGGGTTGATGTGTACTTTCTATGATTAGCATGTAGAGGTTTCAGATCTGCCTTTCATGGATCTTTGATTTGGTTTGTTGTGACTATCTACACCTATATATTGTAATATGTTCTCAATTGATCATTGAATTGGTTTGTACCATTCCTTTGTCTAAGCGAGCCTTCGTGCTCTGCCCTATATACCTTCGTGCTATGCCCTGTCTACCTTCTAAATTCTAAGTTGCTATCAGAGAAGAGGTCTCAGGTTCGATTCCCCCAAGCTAGTCCACAGGCGGGGTGTTAGAGTATCAGTACAACCTCCTCATGGTATAACAGCCGCACCTTTGGGAATATAAAATGAGTGGACTAACCTATCACCACTCCTGGTGATAGGGCCTTGTGCTGGGTTTCAAATGTTCATCAACATCTGTAGGTTTTGGTGTAACGGCAAACCTTACATGGTATCAAAGCAAAACTAAACACAATTAGAATTTTGGTTGCATTAGCCACAACACATAAATGGAAAATCCATCAATTAGATGTAAAATCTGCTTTCTTAAATGGTGACTTAAAAGACGAAGTCTACTTAGTCCAACTCGAAGGTTTTGTATAGAAAGGATATGAACATCTTGTATGTAAACTAAAGAAATCTATCTATGAATTAAAACAGCCATCCTTATCCCGATTGCAGATTCCCTGCATCCAACCGTCAAGGAGCAAAGTCAACAGTTGACTTTGCTCCTTGCTCGTTGGATGCAAGAAATCTGCAATCAAGATAAGCCTAGGCAATTAAAATAGGCTCCTAGGTCATGGTACATAAATATTGATACCTTCTTTAAAAAAAAATGTTTAGTTAAAAGAAAAAGTGACCCTAAACTTTATATGAAGAAAGATAAGGAAGGAAATATTTGTTTGATATATTTATATGTAGATGATCTCATCATTACAAGAAATGCATGTAAGTTGATTACAGAAATCAAAAATCAATTGTCACAAGAGTTTGAAATGAAAGACCTTGGAGAATTACACTATTGTTTGGGACTTGAAGTTTGGAGAGAATATGGAAAAACTATGATCACTCAAAGTAAGTATGTGAGGGAAATATTGGATAGATTTAACATGAGTGATTGCAAAGAATCAACAATTCCTTTAGAGAAGAATGTGAAGTTATGCAGTCAAGATGGATCAAATGATGTAGATGGTACTTTGTATCAACAGTTGTTGGGAAGGCAGAATTATCTCACTACCACAAGGCCAAATATATCACATGTAGTCAGCATTTTGAGCCAGTTTATGGCTAAACCAAATGACAACCATTGGAAAGCTGCAAAGAAACTCCTTAGATATCTGAAAGGGACAGTGAACTTTGGTATTTTATACACTAATAAGTTTGATGTTCAATTGGCAGGTTTTTCTTATTCTGATTGGGCAGGAAATCCAGATGACAGAAAATCTACTACAGGATATGCATTCAACATTGGATCCAGATTCGTATCATGGAGCAACAAGAAACAACCAACTGTGTCTCTATCATCCACAGAAGCTGAATACAAAGCAATGTCGAGTGCAACATGTGAAGCTGTCTGGTTGAGGAGGATTCTTGAAGAGATTGGAGAAAAGCAAACAAAACACACAAAAGTATATTGTGACAATCAAAGTGCAGTCAAATTGGCACACAATCTAGTTTATCATGCAAGGAAAAACCACATTGAACTGCAACATCATTTTATCAGAGAAAAGATTGAGCCTAAGGAAATTAAACCTATTTATTGTAATACAAGTGATAATGTCGTTGACATATTTACCAAACTTGTTGGCAAGATTCACTTTGAGATCCTTGGGAAAAAATTAGGTGTTGTAGAAAATCCATTTGTACATAAAGGGGGTATGTTGGCATAATGTAGAAATACAAGGTAGGTTGTTGATGTATATGTAACTTCGGAATGTATTTCACTTGTATTTCTTATATATTGTAACCCGATGTTTATTTCGGGATGTACTTGTGCCATGTCATGCCCTGATGTTCCTATCGGGAAGATCTATAATGTAAACAAGTCATGTCAAGTCATTGTGGGTAACCCTCCTATTGTCTAAGGGTTAAAGTCCCCGCAGTTCCGGGGCATTAGGGTTATTAGACTCTCTTAGTGAGTTCATCCCTAGTAGGGTTTTAGTCATGTCAGGATTAGTATAAATAGAGAGTTGGACTCTCTATTTAGCACACATCTTATACACACTCTAGTGTAGTGCATAGTTGAGGAAGGATAAGACACTGGGGCTAGATAAGAAGAAGGTTACTGCCGTCGGGAGATCACTCACTATTTTGGGTTCTACTTTTGGTGTTGATTCTATCTCTGAGGAAGTTGCGGGGTTTTCACCATTTATGGTTTCCCTGAGGATAAACATTGTGTTCATTGTCTCTTGTGTTTGATTGTTGTACTTGTTATTCTCTCAGTTAAAGATCCTAATGTTATGCTAGCTTAATGATGAAATTCTAACATGGTATCAGAGCTAACCTAAGAAGAAGACACTATGCAGCTGCAGGAACTAGGGATTCCTAGTTTGTGGACCTTCCTCCACCGATTTTCAGCAAAAGTAAGGTGGAATAACTCTCCTCCTTAGGGTGCATCTTTCTGTCGAAGCAGAATCCAATTCTGAGGATTTCCAGTTTTGGACCCAACACTACTGCTGAAAATTAGGGATTTTCACAAAAGAGGAATTTTTCAGTGAGCCCAGGCCTGGATTGATCTCCTCCCCAAAATTGAAGTTAGGGATCAAATTCAAAGCATTTGGTTGGACAGAACTCCAGAAAAGCAAAACCCTAATTTGCTACTGAACCAGCACTGTAGGGATTCAGCTCCAAATTCAGATCCGACATCTTGACCTAGTAAGATCTAAATATTTTGTATTTCCATTTGAGTTTCTCATTTAAGATGTCTCATCATACCAAGCTTGATGAAAAGATTGAGGGAGCTGATAACTTCCGAGCCTGGAAGTATAGGATCTCCCTGGTCTTGGAAGAAAATGAGTTGGACTCCTATATCAATGAGGAGGTTCCAGTTCCAGAAGGGAGATGAGGCTAAAGCCTTACATAAGAAGAATTTGGTTATGGAAAAGAGAATCATTGCTGATTCAATCAAGGATCACCTCATACCACAGGTGTCCTCCCTCAAGACACCTAAAGCTATGTTTGATGCCCTAACCAAATTGTTTGAAGGGAAGAACATAAACATGAAGATGACTCTAAGAAACCAATTGAAGAATGTAAAGATCCAGAATGTTGAGACTATTCAATCTTATTTTACAAGGGTATCTCAGATCAAGGAACAACTAGAAGCAGTAGATGAAGAAGTGGAAAATGCAGAGATTGTGATGACTACCTTGAATGGTCTCCCTAGATCATGGTACTCTTTCATTCAAGGGATCTATGCCAGAAAGAAGTTAGTCAAGTTCAGCAGAATATGGGAAGAATTCTATCAAGAAGAAGCTCGAATAGCAGCTCGAGAAGAGAATATGGGAAGTGAAGATCAAGCTCTTACAGTTCACTCCAAGAAAACCAGGAGGAGCCATCATCACTCCAAAGGTAAGATCTCACACTCTAGAAGAGATCTGTCTACTATTAGATGTTACACATGTGATGAGAAAGGTAACATATCCAAATTGTGACCTAACAAAAGGAACTTAAAGAAGAAGGGAAACAAGAAAAGACATCATGCTCATGCTGCAGAGGATGATGAACCTTCCACAAAGAGAATCAAAAAAGAAAGTGATGATTCCTTAAGTGAGGAAGAATATGTGATGATCTCTGCTCTCACGGGAACTATTTCACATGGAATCAATGATTGGCTCATAGAAAGTGGTTCTTCCAAGCACATGACGGGATTCAAAGAATCATTTGTGAAGCTATCTGAACATGAGTCACCTCACAAGGTGAAACTTGGGGATGACTACCAGTATCCAATAAAAGGTAGTGGTGAATCCTCCTACATATTAGAATCTGGAAAGTCTTTGAAGATGAAGAATGTATTATTTGTTCCAGGACTAAAGAAGAACCTCCTCCCCATATCTGCATTGGATGCAAAAGCAATGAGGGTTGCTTTTGTAGATGGCCAAGTTCTTATGTGGCCAAAGGGAAAGACTTTTGATGATGCAATAGTAATTGGGGAACAAGAAGGAGGTCTATACAAGTTGAAGGGCCAACCAGAACAAGCTTTGGTTCATGACTCAGTAGAACCAAATGATCTTTGGCATAGAAGGCTTGCACATGTCCATTACAGAGCACTACCACTTGCAAGCAAATTCGTTGAAGGTATTCCAGAAATTCAAGCAAAACATGAAGGGTTCTGCAAAGGATGTGCGAAAGGAAAGAACACAAAGAAGACATTTCCAAGTAGTGAAATCAAAGAAAAAGGAATCTTGGAAATCATCCACTCTGATGTATGTGGACCAATGTCATCAAGCTCACTAAGCGGGTATGTGTACTATGTTTCTTTTATTGATGACTTTTCTAGGAAGACATGGATTTACTTCATGAAGAACAAAGATGAAGTATTTAGCAAGTTCAAGGAATTCAAAGCTTTGATCGAGAACCACACTGAAAAGAAGATCAAGACTATTCAATCAGACAATGGCAGAGAATTCACTTCGAATGAGTTCAAGGAACTATGTAAAGACTCGGGGATTAAGAGGGAGTTGTCCACTCCTTATAATCCACAACAAAATGGGATTGCAGAAAGGAAAAATATAACTATCATGGAAGCCGCAAGAGCAATGGTTCATGATCAAGATCTTCCTATGCATCTCTGGGCAGAAGCAGCCAGAATAGCAGTGTATGTACAGAACCGTGCTCCACACAGAGTACTTGAGAACAAGACTCCTAAAGAAGTCTTCTCCAGCAAGAAACCAGAAGTCAGCCATCTCAGAATATTCAGCTGTCCAGTGTACATACACATTCCAAAAGAGAAGAGGACAAAACTAGATCCTTTAGGAAAGAAGGGTATATTTGTGGGATACTTTGAAAGCTCAAAGGCTTACAGAATTTACTTCCCAGGGTTCAAGAAGATTGACATCAGCAGGGATGTAACATTTGGTGAAGATTCAGCCTACATCAAATATAGAAAGAAACCTGTTGAAGAACCTGAAGAAGTAGAAGCTCCCAGAATTCATGATACAATCATGAACGAAGAAACTCAAGAAGAAGATCGAGAATTTGAAGAACCACAAAGACCTGTAGATCCACCACAGAAAAAGAATCCTCACAAGAGGAAACCTGCTTGGGTACGAGAGATTATCCAAGGTGCAGAAATATATGGGGTTCCAGAAGAGAATATCATAGAAAGAAAGAGGACCAGATCATGTTCCAGTTATGTAGCATTACTATGTGACTTCATTGATAAAGAACCTTCTAATTATGAAGAAGCGGCAAAACGGAAAGAATGGAAGGATGCTATGATCGAAGAGTATCAATCAATCATGAAGAATGATGTTTGGGATGTTGTCCCAAGACCAGAAGGGAAGTCAGTTGTAACTTCCAAATGGATCTATAAGATCAAGCATGCTGCAGACAGTAGCATAGAGAAATATAAAGCAAGATTTTTTGCTCGTGGTTTCTCACAGAAAGAAGGAATAGACTATGAAGAAACATTTGCACCTGTATCCAGATACACTTCCATCAAATCGGTCCTTTCTCTGGCTGCAGTGATGAAATGGAAGATACACCAAATGGATGTCAAGACTTCTTTCTTGAATGGTGTAGTGGAAGAGGAAGTATATGTGGAGCAGCCACTCAGTTTTGAGACACATGACAGAGAGTCTCATGTGTGTAGATTGAATAAAGCCCTGTACGATTTGAAATAGGCACCCAGGACATGGTACGACAAAATTGACATATTTCTATCCAGTTTGGTCTTTATCAAGACTAAATTAGATTCCAACCTTTACTACAAGGTTGAAGATGGCAACCCAGTGATACTCCTACTATATGTAGATGATCTGTTTGTGACAGGTATGGATGGGTTGATTGCTGATGCGAAGAGAAAGCTTGTTTCTGAGTTCGAAATGAAGGACTTGGGTATGATGCATTATTTTATAGGTATGGATGTGTGGCAGACTACAGATGGAATCTTCCTTGGACAAGGGAAGTATGCAGTAGAGATCCTAAAGAGATTTGGGATGATGGACTGCAAGGCATTAACCACACCTATGGCATCGAATTTGAAGCTATTGAGTGATGCTTCATCAGAGGCAGTTGATGCCACGATGTATCATCAGATGATTGGGTCATTGATGTACCTGATGAACACGAGACTAGATATTTGCTTTGCTGTGAACACCTTGATCCGATATTTGATAGATCTGAGACATGTTCACTTGACTACTGAAAAGCATATTCTGAGGTACCTGAAGGGTACAGTTGATTATGGGCTCAAGTATAAGAATGATCAAAGGATTAACCTGGAGGGTTATGTTGATTCAGATTGGGCAGGCAGTGGCATATAGGAAGAATAATTCAGGGTGTTTCTTCAGTATGGGATTAGGTGTGATCTCATGGTTTAGCAGGAAGCAATCATGTGTGGCACTGAGTACAGCTGAAGCGGAGTATGTTGCAACTTGTTTAGCTACTTGTGAGGTAGTATAGCTAAGGAAGATACTATCTTATTTATTTAATCTCCAGTTAGATGCTACTTGTATATACTGTGACAACCAGAGTTGTGTAAAGTTGACAGAGAATCCAGTATTCCATGACAAGTTGAAGCATATCGAGATCAAGTATCACTATATCAGGGATATGGTGTAGAGAGGAGCAGTGAAGCTCCAGTATGTTGCGATAGATGAACAAATAACTGATGTGTTGACTAAGCCATTGGCTAGGGTGAAGTTTGAGTACTTCAGGGAGAATCTTGGTGTTCTCTAGATCGAGATTCCTCCCAAGAGGAAGTGATGTGTCCGTGCTGAGCCCTTCTAACATGGTAAGAGGATTGGTTCCTTCCATGGTCAGATGTAAGAGTTGTGCCATTCCGACATGGTGAGAGGATTGGTTCCTTCCATGGTCAGATGTAAGAGCTTTGACATGGTGAGAGGATTGGTTCTTTCCATTGTCAGGTGTATGTGTAGATCCCACATCCAGCATGAAAAAGGGTTGGCTCTATGAAGACACATCTAGTATGAAAAAGGACTAGCTCTATGAAGACTCATCTAGTATGAAAAAGGACTAGCTCTGAGTAGATCCCAAATCTAATATAAAAAAGGACTAGCTCTGTGAAGACTCATCTAGTATGAAAAAGGACTAGCTCTGATTAGATCCCACATCTAGTATGAAAAAGGACTAGCTCTGTGAAGACTCATCTAGTGTGAAAAAGGACTAGCTCTGAGTAGATCCCACATCTAGTATGAACAAGGACTAGCTCTGTGAAGACTCATCTAGTATGAAAAAGGACTGACTCTGAGTATATCCCACATCTAGTATGGAAAAAGGACTAGCTCTTTGAAGACTCATCTAGTATGAAAAAGGACTGGCTCTGTGTAGATGCCACATCTAGTATGAAAAAGGACTAGCTCTGTGATGATACATCCAGCATGAAAAATGGTTGGCTCTGTAGAGGTTCTTCTGACGAGAAGAATCAAGAGATAGCACCCGTGATGATGACCCATTGATGATCTAGATCGAGTGGTGATGATCCAGATCCAGTGATGATGATCCAATAGTGATGATCTAGATTCGGTGATGATGTCCAGTGATGATCCAGATCCAGATCCAGTGATGATGTCCAACGATGATCCAGATCCAATGATGAAGATTACTTGAAGATGGAGATGACTTGAATATGAAGAATACTTGAATATGACGAGGACTTGATGATGATCCAGAAGATACAGAGAAGAATACTTGTGCTGAAAATTGTGTCGAAAGAATACCTTCCTAGTTAAGAGGGAGTGTTGATGTATATGTAACTTTGGAATGTATTTCACTTGTATTTCTTATATATTGTAACCCGATGTTTATTCTGGGATGTACTTGAGTCATGTCATGCCCCAATGTTCCTATCGAGAATATCTATAATGTAAACAAGTCATGTCAATTCATTGTGGGTAACCCTCCTATTGTCTAAGGGTTAAAGTCCCCACAGTTCCAGGGCACTAGGGTTATCAGACTCTCTTAGTGAGGTCGGCCCTAGTAGGGTTTTAGTCATGTCAGGATTAGTATAAATAGAGAGCTAGACTCTCTATTTAGCACACATCTTATAGACACTCAAGTGTAGCGCATAGTTGAGGAAGGAGAAGACACTGGGGCTAGATAAGAAGAAGGTTACTCCTGTCAGGAGATCACTTACTGTTTTGGGTTCTACTTTTGGTGTTGATTCTGTCTCTGAGGAAGTTGCGATATTTTCACCATTTATGGTTTCCCCGAGGATAAAAACTGTGTTCATTGTCTCTTGTGTTTGATTGATGTACTTATTATTCTCTCAGTTAAAGATCCTAATGTTATTCTAGCTTAATGATGAAATTCTAACACAGGTATCTAGTTATTGGGTTGATGTGTACTTTCTATGATTAGCATGTAGAGGTTTCAAATACACCTTTCTTGGATCTTTGATTTGGTTTGTTGTGACTATCTACACCTATATATTTTAATATGTTCTGAGTTGATAATTGAATTGCTTTGTACCATTCATTTGTGTAAGCGAGCCTTCATGCTCTGCCTTGTCTACCTTCATGCTATGCCTTGTCTACATTCTAAATTCTAAGTTGGTATCAGAGAAGAGGTCTCAAGTTCAATTCCCCCGAGCTACACCGGAGGAAGGGTGTTGGAGTATCGGTACAACCTCCTCATGGTATTACCGCCACACCTTTGGGAATATAAAACAAGTGGACTAACCTATCACCACTCCTAGTGATAGGGCCTTGTGTTGGGTTTCAAATGTTCATCAACATCTGCAGGTTTTGGTGTAACGAAAAACCTTACATGGTATCCGAGAAAAACTAAACACAATTAGAATTTTGGTTGCATTAGCGAAAACACATAAATGGAAAATCCATCAATTAGATGTAAAATCTACTTTCTTAAATGGTGACTTAAAAGACGAAGTCTACTTAGTGCAACTTGAAGGTTTTGTACAGAAAGGACAGGAACATCTTGTATGTAAACTAAAGAAAGCTATCTATGGATTAAAATGGCCATCCTTATCCCGATTGCATATTCCATGCATGCAACCGTCAAAGAGCAAAGTCAACGGTTGACTTTGCTCCTTGCTCGTTGGATGTAGGGAATCCGCAATCGAGATAAGCCCATGTGATTAAAACAAGCTCCTAGGTCATGGTACATAAATATTGATGCCTTCTTTAATCAGAAAGGTTTAGTTAAAAGAAAACGTGACTGTAACCTTTATATGAAGAAAGATAAGGAAGGAAATATTTATTTGATATCTTTATATGTAGATGATCTCATCATTACATGAAATGCATGTAAGTTGATTACAGAAATCAAAAATCAACTGTCACAAGATTTTGAAATGAAAGACCTTGGAGAATTACACTATTGTTTGGGACTTGAAGTTTGGAGAGAATCTGGAAAAACTATGATCACTCAGAGTAAGTATGTGAGGGAAATATTGGATAGGTTTAACATGAGTGATTGCAAAGAATCAACAATTCCTTTAGAGAAGAATGTGAAGTTAGGCAGTCAATATGGATCAAATGATGCAGATGGTACTTTGTATCGACAGTTGGTGGGAAGGTGGAATTATCTCACTGCCACAAGGCCAGATATATTAGATGCAGTTAGCATTTTGAGCCAGCTTATGGCTAAACCAAATGACAACCATTGGAAAGTTGCAAAGAAAGTTCTTATATATCTGAAAGGGACAGTGAACTTTGGTCTTTTATACACTAATAAGTTTGATGTTCAATTGGCAGGTTTTTCTGATTCTGATTGGGCAGGAAATCCAGATGACAGAAGATCTACTATAGGATATGCATTCAACATTGGATCCGGAGTCGTATCATGGAGCAGCAAGAAACAACCAACTGTGTCTCTATCATCCACAGAAGCTGAATACAAAGCAATGTCTAGTGCAAAATGTGAAGTTGTCTGGTTGAGGAGGATTCTTGAAGAGATTGGAGGAAAGCAAACAGAACCCACAAAAGTATATTGTGACAATCAAAGTGCAGTCAAATTGGCACACAATCCAATTGATCATGCAAGGACAAAACACATTGAACTGCAACATCATTTTATCAGAGAAAAGATTGAGCCTAAGGAAATTAAACTTATTTATTGTAACACAAGTGATAATGTCACTGACATATTTACCAAACCTGTTGGCAAGATTCACTTTGAGATCCTTAGGCAAAAATTAGGTGTTATAGAAAATCCACTTACATTAAGGGGGTATGTTGGAATACTGTAGAAATGCTAGGTAGGTATCTAGTTATTGGGTTGATGTGTACTTTTTTATGATTAGCATGTAGAGGTTTCAGATCCACATTTCTTGGATCTTTGATTTGGTTTGTTGTTACTATCTACACCTATATATTGTAATCTATTCTCAGTTGATAATTGAATTGGTTTGTACCATTCCTTTGTGTAAGCGATCCTTCATGTTGTACCCTATCTACCTTCTAAATTCTAAGTGCATGCTTGTTGAATCCATGTTTGAGCAAATTGCAAGTTTCAGTTTCTGCCATACTAACTTTGTCCCTTCTACTTGACAACCTAACAATCTTTCTCAATTGAATGATGAATCTCTGACCACAACTCATTAGAGGGCATGGCAGCAAAGTCGATCCAAACCTACAATCGAAATAAGGAGGTTCTTAATTGAAAAATAACTTTTCAAATTTTACTACAAAATCCAAAATTTGTATACTACTAAGTTCTAGGTTATAAAATCATCTTCGGTTGATTTTCCCTCAAATTTGGTCAAATTTTCAACAAAACTACAATTTCAGGATTAGTAAATAGCGATTCTAGGTTAATTTCCATGCTTTGAATATGATCGAATACAAATTACTATCTGAAAGATGCACATAGCCATTTAATCAATTCAACATTGCCAAATTTTGACAACCCCATATCAAACAACTAAAGACAATAGTAGAAGAAGGATACAGAAAGCCATGTTAATGATTCAGGCCAGACATGCTACGAAAGGAATATCAAAAGATATTAGCTTCATTTTAACTAAGGTCCTTACTCATCCAGCGATGCTCTGACCTAGTTTCGATTTTTGTTTTGTAAAAACAACTTTCATAGAAACCCTAAGGAGAAGAGAGGATGGAGACTCCCATTGTGAATATGGAGTATTTCGATTCGATTGGCATTGGAAGGCATTTATGTCAATGGGAGCAGATGTGCGGAACCACTGAACCACCTTAAAACCTTACCTTATCCTCAACATGTTAGTTTCTTATTAGAAATTGCGTGGCATATTTTAATTCATGAGAGAGATAACACAGGTGAAAATGCCTAACAACGTAAAGAATAGAATATCAAACATTCAGATGCTCTTCCAGCTAACATCATTGGTAGAGGTCATACCCATCTTATTAAATTCAAATTCTATAGTATTGTAGTTGTCCATCGTATCTTTTTATAAGCGAATGGTGTTGCCCTATCCAATCCAAATACCTAGCTTTTCTTGTCACTAAGAAATTCGAAGTCTATTTTTAAAACAACAATCAACCAATAAAATGAAAGTCGCAACATTGATTATAGAGTCTCCCAAAAATATTCCATTTTCAATATGCAAATGGAATGAAATGCAAACTGTGTTCATTTTTTTTTCAGAAGGAAAAAAGCATGTCCTTGATATTCATAAACTGAATCAAAGGGCATCTGACGTGCCATCCCTAAGTCAGGGTTACAAACATTTAAGATCATAGAGTGTGTATCAGACAATTGTATACCGATAATAAGACTCAACACAACAAACAACCCTAGGGGAGTAGGAACAGACCCAAATCAATGGCACTACCATACCTCATCCAATCCACAACATAAAAGAGTTAACAGTCCCTCAAAACCCATCTCTATCATGAACATAAAAGAGGTAGAGCTACTATCAGTAAGTGCCCGCTCCCAAATCATAAAAATGGTGCAAGAAAATGGAGGACAAGCTCCAGTGCCCAGCTCAAAAGAGCATAATATTGTCATGAGTGACCAAATGGTCATCAAAAAGTTTTGTAAAGATACATTTTCCAGGAGCCAAGGACAGGGAAGTCTTTAATAGACTCTCTGCTTGCTTATTATGTTCACGATAGATATGACTGAAGGACAGGTTAAGAAACCCAAAGCATAGATTCTTGATATCTCTACACCAGTGACTGAGATTGGGAGGAGAAAGAGCAGCAGTGCCCTTAGCCCAGTTAATTATAACTAAAGAGTCCCCAAAAATGTTGAGAGTGGGGATGCCCATCACCCAGGCAATGTGCAAGAGTGCCCAAAGACCTATTAGCCCAGCTTTTGTATTGGTACATGTTCCTGCCCCCAAAGATAACTTGAAGGAGTGAGTCTTACTTAGGTAAATATAGATGCCAAAACCTCTATTATTTTTGGTTGATGCTCCATCGAAGTAACCACAGGGAAATACAAGTGTGGGACCTGTGTCTAATACTCGAATCCTTTTTTTCTTCCTACAAGGAGGTTGATACACATGAGATAGATATTCAATATGGAAAATGATATTCAGGATAGTATTCTTTTTTCCTTCAAATATGTATGCATTCCTTGCTTTCCATACAGACCACATTGCAAAGAATATGAGATAGCAGCATGTTGAATATTCGGAGAACCTATAAGTCTAGTTTCTTATATAGCTAAGGAGACAATCACTCTGTTGTGGGGGAGTAAATTGAAATCTACCACTGAGATGATTGATAACCTCATTCCAAACTGTGCACGTAGAGAAAATATGCTGACTACATTCATCTTAAAATTTACAGAGAGAACACACGTCGGGCCCAATCCAGCCTCTTCTCTAGAGGTTGTCCCATGTCAATATCTTATTTTCCAGTACCAACCAAATAAAACAGCTAATTTTGTTGGGGAGAGCACTAGACCAAATGAAAGCATGTAGACTATTGCCCTGCGGAGGATGAGAGGTTTGTACAATAAAATCATATACATTCTTTGCTGAGGCTGGACCGACATTTCTATTATGTTCCCAAACAAGAGTGTTAGACATATAATTGAGCTTGATCCTACTCATCTCCAATCCTCTCATATAATTTTCCCAGGCATGCTTTCAATCCCCCGCTATATCTAAGTCATCAGCCGTATACCAGTAATGGTGAGAACCTGGCATAATATTGTGAGCCTAAGCAAGAGAAATGATATATAGATCCTCATAATATTCCCGGAGCCCCGTAGGAAATGAGAAGGGAGTTTGCACTCCAATGATAGGATCAATACCTAATAGAACATCCCGACCATTTCCAACATGCCAAGATAAGCAAATTCCTAGCCAGGGAAGCGTTTGCATGAAACCTTTCCAAAAAATAGAACCTCCCCTGGCGCTAATTTTTTTTTCTCTGAGCTAAGAAACCATCAAGTGGTTTTTTAAGTACTTTTCCAGAAGAACATCGTTCCACAGTCCCTCACTATGTAGTACCAACCATAAATTTTTTGTTCTCAGGGAAACATTAAACCAATGTAAATTTTTAATGCCCCATCCACCATACTCCTTCGGTCGGGATAGTTGCTGCCAATAAGTTAGATGGTACCTATGTTTATTTCCAATAGAGCCCCATAAGAAAGAAAAGGTGATACTTCTAAGCCTGTTAAGGATAGAGATAGGGATGGGAGCCAAAATAAACCAATATACAGGTAGGCTAGACAATACAGCACAAACAAGTATCAGTCGGCCACCCAAAGAAAGAAGCTTATGTGACCATTTGTGTATTCTGTTTTCATACTTCTATACCAACCAATACCAGTCGTTGACTCTATACCCCAATGGTTTAAGGTAATAGCCAAGGTATTTGAAACCTGTGACTATTGGTTCCATTTTATAAGGAAGAACCTTGCCAATGTCACCCAATATACCCAAATCCATGTTATTGTAGAGGAAGCTCGATTTATTGACACTAATGCCCATCCCCGAGGCCTTGCAAAAAGTACAAAGAATAACATCAAAGGCAATCCATTCTGGTAGGGTGCCAGACCCAAGTACTATCACATCATCAAAAAAAAGTAGGTGGATGAGCACTAGGGTAGAGGAAATTTTAATTCCCCTGATGAGACCGTTCTCCCTAGCATCAGAGATTAAGAGACTGAGACCTTCTATCACAAGTATGAAGAGCAGAGGTGACAATGGACAGCCCTGTCTAATTCTCCGAGAAGCAGCAAAAAACTGAGAGGGGATTCCATTTACCAGAACAAAAAAATTTGTTGTTGAGATACATTCCATAATCCAATTGAATCCAAGAAGGGAAACCCCTATCTGAATCAGTAAGAGTTGAATATAGGACCAATTAACTCTATCAAAGGCCTTCACCAGATCCAGTTTGAGGATGAGAGCACATGTATTATTTTTCTTGACAAAATGCAGAGTTTCCTAAGCAATACCTATAGGTTCTACTATCTGACGATTTTTTAGGAACCCATACTACTCTCTGGATATGTGTGTGTCCGAAAAAGGCTTGAGTCTGACAACAATTACCTCAGCAATAAGCTTGTACAGTAAATTACACAAGGAGATGGGCCTAACGTCAACAAAGGTAGTGGGTTTGTCCTTTTTAGGAATTAGGGCAATGGATGTAGAGTTCAGTGAGGGTGTAATATACCCAGAGGTCCTAGCAAATTCAATAGCTTGTAATAAATCATTACCCAGCAGCTTGAAGAAGTACAAGTAAAATTCCACAGGCCAGCCATTAGGTCTTGGGCTTCTATTCTTCTTGAAATATTTTAATGCACTTTCAATCTCAGGTAGTGTAACAGGTGCAATGAGACTGGGGGCAGTATCCTGTGTGATCATGGATGGGTAAAGCGAGACCACCTGTAGTTGAGTAAGTAAGCAAGTTTGATTGTCATCACAAAAAATTTGTTCAAAGTAACTTTTACACTATCCCTCCTCATCATCCAGAGACCAAATGGTGTTTTGATTCCTTCTACCAGAGGCAATGGCATGGAAGAATTTTGTATTGGAGTCACATACATGGCCCAATCAGTCCGGCTCTTGAGCTGCCAAGTAAGTAGGAGGTGCTCCTGCATCTTTCTTTTTTGTGTTCTAAGCTGAGTCAGGGAAAGCTAATACTCATGTGTGAGGATACTCAAGAAAGAACCTGTGAGGAGGGTTTCAATGTCCTTTTCCACCCTCATAGCTTCAGATTTCATAGAGTGTTCCTTTTCCCGAGTCCAAGCTTTGACTTCCCTCTTTAGATACCTAAGCTTAAGAGTGAGTCTATCCAAACAGTTATGAGAGGAATGAGGATCAAGCTCAGGCCATCTATTATTGACCCAGAGGTTAAAGGAAGGGTCCGTGAGCCAAGAACGATTAAACTTGTAAGGATAGTTGCAAGTAACCACCGATTTATCCCATTCCAAACAGATCGGGTAGTGATTTGAGATATCATCATGATGTATCCAGGTACGATGAACCTTGAGAGAGGGGATCAGGGCAGATGAGAGAAGGAAACGATATAATATTTTGTTGATACCATCCTCACCAATCCTTCCATTTTTCCATGTGGGCCCCGTAATGATAGGTGCGATGTCCAGAAGACCAGCAGAATCAAAGAGGTGTTTGAAATGGGGGGCAAGTGGATCTAGAATGGCCTTTTTACCCCAGGTCTTAGCAGCATTTAAGGTAAGGTTGAGATCCCCTCCCAAGATTAGGTTAGGCTCACAGAGAAGGCCCCCCCGAAGGACATTATCCCAAAAACTTTCTCTGTTCCTATAAGGGCCATAGCAATTTATAACAGCCAGGGGAGCATTCATGCCATGAAAATCCACCTTAACAAGAATGCCAGCTAAATTCTCATAGGCACAACATCTAACCTGACGAGGGTTCCAGGCTGTAAGCAACCCTCCCAAGAGGCCAGAAGCACACGTGGCGCAAAATTCCCAATTGGGTAAAAGCTTGGAGAAGGCAAGGAGTGCAAGATAGGTACTGTACATAGTTTCCTGGAGAAGAATCATATCAGGTTGAATAGTTTGAAAAAGGGAGCAGAGGCTGTGTTGTTTAGTCTTGCCCCCAAGACCTCTAACATTGAGCGAGAGGATTTTAATAAGGGAACGGTCGGGAGGGGTGATGTTGCTCTAAGTCCCTGAGGAGGATTCCCCCTAGCCACTTATTTTAAGCAAGCCGAGAGGGGGATATAAGGAGGAGAGGCCGATTGCAGAGTTCCAGATAAATCCAGCTTATCCCTTTTCTTCTTCCTGAGAGTTAAATTTGCAAAACGAATCAAGTTCAGGTGGAGTGTGGATGGGGAGGTCAGAGTCATGGCCAAAAATATGGACAGTGATCTTTGAAGCGATGGATTCGAGAAGGAAGGTGAGGAAATAGGACTGGGTGGTGAGAGTGGTTTCATGGGAGGGGTGGAGGTGGAAGGGAGAGGGGGGAAATATTCAAGAGAAGACAAGTAAGGGACAGCCACAGGTTCAGGCTGCTATGTACAGTCGAGTGAAGAAGTAGAAGGAACATCAGAGGGGACCAGGGGAGAGCAAATGGCCTCAGCAGGTAACAAGGTTTTGGAAACGACAAGAGGACATACTAACCCATCTATAGCCTCAAGAAAGGAATCAGATACATCATCAAAAAGTGATAGAGACTGTGAGTAAATACCCGTTTTGGGGTGCTCTGGGGCCGAGAGAGGAGACTAATGATGAGTGTCGATAGTCCCATCCGAGCTAGTGTAGGATTGGTCAATCTTCAGGCACGGGCGTGTTCTCCAAAGATGTACGGTCTCATGAAAAATGCTGCAATGGAACGACACATGTAGGTAGTCCAATTTCTGAACCAAGAGATGCTCCATACAAAGTATCTCCACTTCAGCAGGTAACCCTTTAGAAACGTCCATCTCCACAAGCACACGAGCTAGTCACTTATTGTAGGAGAGGTGAAAATATTCATCCACAGCGACAAATCGACCCACCGTATTGGCAATACCCTCAAGAATAGAATTGTGCCATAGGGGGAATGAAAGATGCGGTAGAAGAACCCACAAATGACGCTTTGTGACCCGTTCTTGGAGAGGGTTGAAGTGAGTGTGCCATCGACCAAGAACCAGCGAACCAGAGCCTATACACCATATAGTTTCCAGAATGAGCGAAGCATGTTGAGCTTCAAGAAAGACAAATACAATCCACCCATTCAAAAGCAGGCTAATAGTAGGAATATACGTCAGGAGAGGTCGCCAATGTTCATTAGCCCATTTCACCCAAGCTTGTTTCCCCATCCTGCAATATTGTAGTCTACCCACCAGAGCCCAGGAACAAAGCGAGGAAACTCTGTCCATGAATACATCATGACCGAGGATGTATCAAAATCTACCCTCATGGGTTTTTATACCTTTGGTGTGCCTTTTACGATGAAAGTGAGTCGTAACACCACTGTCAGCCATGGAGTGCACCACCCACAAGTCAACCCTAAAAGCCGTAAAGGGGGACACTGATAAACCCAAAACCCCCAGATAGAAAGACAACAACTGAGAACCTAGGGACAACCAGAATAAACACGTGAAGACCAGAATCCAAAAGCAGTTTCCACAGGGAAACAATAAAACCACCCAATTAGAGGAGTAGTACAGTAACAGTTCACAGGAATGAATAAACCCCAATCCGACAAACCCAGAGGATGGTTTAACCGATAAAAGTCATGGACCAGGAGACAAACCCCAAAACAATGATAAGGACAAACTCAAAACCCCTGTTCCTCAGAGACGAAACAAACAAAGTCAACCACTACGCGCGCTGACGGGGGAAACAGAAAGAAGCTGGTGTAAAGGCATCGTAAAAACCATGCAGGGTTGGTAAACTAGAAAATCAAGTACCTTGACACAGAAATGGCTACAAAAACCTTGATGAAAAACTTCCCACTTTTTTCGCTTGGTTGGTACTAGTCCCCCGCATGGGGGGAGGAACTCCAAGTAGTTGTAACTCTGTGTGCCACCCAGCGAGACCCTAAATGATCAGGGGAAGAGAGGCCAAAATAGACAAGAACCATCATGGAGGTGGTGGAAGGGCCCAAGCAAAGGATAGAGGAAACCGGATAATACAAACAATACCGTAGGTAAAGCAAGAGCCCAAGACGAAGGCCATTCCATTGAGAGGTCATCTTGCAGCTACAACCCATGTTCGAAACCTCTGGAAGGGCAGAGCCAAACCCTCCATATTAACCTCCAGTGCTCTGGAGCGCTTCATAAACCCTTTGAAGTGTAGAGAACTTAAAACTACATATGATTGAAGTTAGTACAAAGCACACCGTGTTCATATACTTAACAACATAACATAGGGTATGCAATTAATTAATCTATTTGTACGCATATTAAATATTTTTTTAATATTGTATTAAACATATATATTTGGAAGGCAACAAGTGAATCATATATATA
>LPNX010870702.1:255372-308796 GCA_001517045.1 Pseudotsuga menziesii
TTTTGAAAATATGATTTTTGTGCAAAGTATATATATATATATATATATGAAAAAAAACATTGTTTTTTTTAATGAACATTATTTTAAATAATGTAATTATTGATATCTATAATTGAGAGAGCTCAAACCAAGAATATAAATTTTGACATGGAAGTTGGTTTTTTGAACCAGTAATCTGGATTTTGGCATGGAAGTTGGTTTTCCTTTCTTGAGGACAAGATCAATATGAGTTCATACTGAATGTTAATCCACGCAAGATTAACCAAAGAATACAACAACACACCAACATATCACCACAAGGACGCCCAAGAATACAACCACATGCCAAAACGTCACACAAGGACAACTATAACACAAAGTTCCATAAAATCTTGTTTCGATCCCTCGAGAATAGACTAAGACAACTATGACTGGAAGTTCCATAAAAGTTGTCTTGATCCCCCCATTTCTACAAATAAGGACGACGTTAAGCAAGATTGACAAACCATTTCCAACTGAGCAGCTATGAAACCGAACACGTCCAAAAACCTTGTCGTGTCGCATGGGTTCATGTCAAAGATGAGCATAAACATGTGCCCAACACATGTTTTTTCGTTTCCTATAACCAAAAAACAAAAAAATGTGTTTGGCACGTGTTGACATTATGTCCTGCACTGTCAAAATCGTGTCCCAATTCCACGTTATGAAAAAACTAGAAAAGAGGCTCATAGTTTTATAAAAAATGGTTTTATCATTCTTTTTTACATTTGCAAGTGAAGGGAGAGGTCTGAGAGTGAGTTTTCTTTGGAGGTGAAGAGAAGGGATGATTTTAAGAACCCCCTTATATTTTATCTATAAAAAATGCGCAAATCTCCGTGATATATAGGAAAATTTGAAGGCGATTTTATCAATAATATAATATGTATATATAAATGTTTTGGCGAATCTTTCATTTTATTATATAATGTTGTAAAATCTTTGCGAATCTTTCACTAAATTTTAAGATATTGTAAAATATTGGTGAACATTTCATTGCATTATAAAAAATTGTAAAACCTCGTGAATCTTTTACTGATTTATAAAATATTGTAAAAAATTAGCGAATCTTTTGCCAAGAAGATTCGCTATCTCTTTTATTCTTATCACAATTCATTGTGCTTTCACTTTTCCTTCTAATAGGTTTCTCTTCATATTATTTCAATTCTTTCCAACACTAATTCTCATACAAACACCCAAATCAACCGATGCTAAATTGAACAACCTAATTGTTGAAACTGTTATGTAACTTCTTTCTCACTAAATCATCTTAATTATAATTTCTAATTCAATCTTCAAGAAGAATTACTACTAATTCAATCTTGAATAATAAATCACACCTTGTGGAAAAATGAAATCACTCTAGCAAGAATGGAAATATAGAATCATTCATAAAGATAAAGCATATATTAGTTTTGCAAGAAGTTAAATTCAATATTACTTTTGCAATAAGTTAAATCCAATCACCACTCGCGCAAGAATGAAATATATGTTCTATGTTGCTGACACAACATCCAAGCTCCAGAATTCTCAATTCTCCTTGACCTTGAACTACAACCTCACATTCATCTAGATTTGTTTCATCAGTAATTAATCATAATGAATTCAACCTGTGATATCAATTCAACAAGAAATAATAAAAAAATCCACCGCTTCTAATTATAAATAAATTACTTACATACCAAGAAATCACTTACAGATCAATTCCTATATTTTTGTTTCCATTGACAGTTCAGGTTAGCAATGAATACATGGCTAAACCTTCAGACATAGGTTTTTCATTTACCAAATCTACTATTGCAATTAGTGGATCATCTTCTTGCAACTTAAGCATAGATATTATCACATGATTTGACAAAAATGAAAGGATTAGGATGACGAGGTGATTCCAGGAGTTTGGCAGTAATGGGAATCGATCTATAGTGTGTGTAATAGCTTCTTATCTTTGTATTTTGTAGTCCAAAAGTTGATTCGTCGAATGAAATTTTTTGGCGTCGATATGCACATAATTTGATTCAGTTGCTAATGGTTTTTTTTTCTTTTCTAGACTGACTATGAAACTGGGAGTGGGAATGGGAGTGGGAGATTTTTCTTTGGCCTGAGTATTGATCAGAATGATAAAGGTGGCACATTTGTATAAATGTTCTCATTGTAGTGGTGCCATTGTACATTGCTATGATATTGACCTATGGTTCTGTGAAATGGTGGAAGATCTTCACACTAGATTAATGCTTCAGGATCAACTCCTTCATTTCCATATTTGCGGTATCGTTTCTCTCCTTCCATTTTATTTATACCAACAACCCATACACCATGAAATTCAAGTTCATAGTGGCTGACATGTTGCACAAGATGATAATGCTGGTGGTGTTGGGACTCTGGACCAACTTCACTAGGAGAGGAAACCTTTAGTGGATGATCACGATTTTTTCGATGTCCATGTTGCCCAACATGTTGGTGATGGAAATATCATTGCTAAATGCCATGGTGCAAGTCGTGGTGATGGGAATACCATTTCCCAACATGTTGGTGATGGGAATATTGTTTCTCAAGGTTGGCGATGTATTTTTTTGTAGATTTATTTGATATTATAGGGGAGGATCTTCTCAAGGTTGTGTAAGAGGATAGCATTTTAGGTAAAAATGTTAGGAAGCTTAAACACAACTATTTTTTCTCTCATTTTGAAATACGATCGATCGACCTCTTTTGAAGAGTTTTTGTCCATTTTGTTGTATAAGAGTGTATATAAGATCGTTGCCAAGGTCATAGAGGTCTGAATCAACTAAGGTTATAGTGGTATGAATCAACCAATTCAACCACAACAACTCTAAAGTCAAGAAAGAATATGGAAATTGAAAAACAAAAGATGTAGAACTTGGAACCCTATAGAATTAAATTTATAAATTTGACTTCTATTATAGGAATGAATATTTCTTTCAATAAATAAATAAAACAATTTTAAATGTTTGAAAAATGTAAATCTTTAAGAAACTACAATTAAGGTAAAACTTGGCATCCTCGAGATTCAAAACCTAAACTTGATGTGAACTCCATAATTAAGTTTTGAGATCCTACAACCCTCATGACTCAGTATTTCCATCATGGCATTGATGCTTCAGATTTCTCACATGCGGATAGGAGTATCATTCTTATTTGATTCGAAAGGGATTTTATAAGAAAGGAGTCTATTGAATACCATGTTTGTGCAGTAACGTTTATATCAGGGAGACATACAGATCGATACATATTCATCTAAAATACATGGCTCAAAACACTTGCACAACTTGTCCCATCATATATGTATGGAAAATGCAAAAATAATCACTAGATAATAACATTATTTGAAAAGGATGGTAAAAGAAGCAATTGAGACATAAAAAAGGAAAAATACCAAAAAAAAAAATTAAGCACCATGACAAAGAGAATAATAATTAAAATTGAAAATAATAAGATAAACAAAAAAATAATAAATAATAACCATCGTTCAAAATTAATAATTTCAAACTATTGGATGGACGCTAATCGTTTACATTTAATGGATATTTATATATTCTGATCTCTTATAGTTCAAACCCTTTTCACGCATTGTGACCGTTGATGATGTACTTGCCTTGTAGTCCGAAACATTGGGTAATTTAATATCATCAATAGGTTTTCGAGTCTTGTCAAGGGATTTTATTGTATAAAATTTAATTTGTATTAGATATATAACGATTATTATGGATGTTTTTATTTTTTATTTTTATTTATGTTGATGCACATGGTTCACTCACCACTTAATGATTGGATTTTAATTTATGTTTTCAATAAAAAATAGGTAGACAAATTAATTGTTTATGTGTTCAATTATAACGGTGATTGTTGGAAAGGTTGCAAAATTTGTAGCTTATGCATTTCTTCTCGCTATTCTTGTCACATCCATAGGTGCACTCAAAATTATTGTCAGGCATGGATGCATTTTTATTGTACATATCTTTTTATGGAGTAAGCTACCGACGCGACGATTTTGCCCAGCAACAATTGTCGCACCGACCGTCCGGCCACTGGACCAGCTTTCCACCCCATCACCAGCCTCCCGTTGATTGCCAGAACTCGTTAAGCTAACCTCGTTCCTCTGTTGCACGATCTATCGTCACCGTTAACCCCCGTCGTCCATCGCCGTCTCCCCTCCTCCAATTCAAACAACACTCCCGCCGATTGCTGGTCCTCCGCTTCGCCCAAGCCCAAAACTTTAACTGTGTGACGCCGATTGCCGGTCCTCTGCCTCGCCCAAGCCCAAAAATTTAACTGTGCGACAAATAATTGAAGCCAATCATCTCAGATCAAAGTTGGGATTTTTAAGGTGTAATATTGTGTATGGATTTTCAATTTCCATTGCAACACGTTTTTATCATACGCTAAGAGCTGGAAGTACGTTACTCATACTTGCAATCTGTTATGATCTGGTTTGTGGGATATCGATGCAGTGGAATTAATATCTTAGGTTTTGTTTGTAGTTAGGAGGAATGCTAAGACAAAGACCACAATGGCGTCGGCTCTCAAACAAGAAAAGGATTCGAAAAAATGGATCGTTATAATGAGAATGGGACTCATATCTGTATTTGGGAGCGAACTCTATTTGTTTTATGATAAGCTTTTGGCGAGACAGAGCGGTATTCGGTTCATAGATCAATTCGATGCCTCGATGTATAATGTTAGATTTACCAGCCAAATACGTGGTTTTTCTGCAAATGGGTACATCGATGGGAAGAATGACCGCTGCCTTGACAATTGCTGGAGATACAGTTTGGTCAGTGGAAAAATGGCTCTTGCAAATGCTGACCTGTAAATTCCCACTGTGATGCCTCAAACATTACTTCGAAGACCATGAAGCAATGCTGCAACAAGGTCGAGAATCTCAGGTACCGCTACAAGCTCAAGAATCCACGCGTTGCCAACAGAGGGCCTAGCTCTGTCCACTGGTCCTTCTTCCACAAGATTGGCAAGATTATGGCCATGGCCATGGCCATGGGATCTGGAAAAGCCACGAGTCTTCTCGAAGCTTGCCAGTCGTCCTTCGAGCTCAATCAAGGAGTCAACTACGAGCTACCGGAGGGATTCGTTGCCAAGAGCATGCCACTGCCACCACCGATGTCGATGTTGGACATGGTTCTGTCAGTCTTTGGTGGTGCAGACAGAGGTAAGGGTTTAGACGACAATACCAGTGGTGTCGACTGCTCGTTGGATGACATTCTTAACAATCTCTGCTCTTGTAGCTCTAATTATAATCGTAGATTGGGTTTCCAAGACTCCTCGTATCCTGAAAAACAACCTCCTCCCAAGTGAAAGAAGTCTTCTGCCTCAAACTCCCCTTCTATTTTGAAGAAACACAAATGCAAGTCAACTAACCCTATACAATCATTGGTCGATGCTATTGTCATATTTTCTGTGGTGTATGCCAGAATCGAGATCGCCAAGATGGAGATGTTCACCAAGCTAGTTCTTGTACCAATCCACATATTCACTTCTTTCACTCTTCATTTCTACCAGTGTCTTAATCATTGAAGCTCGACTTATCTGCATTCGTTCCACTGCAATTTAGGCTATTCAGACTTTTATTCATTAACTGTTCTGGTTATTATTGTTGTGTTGGCTACTACAATGTCTTCAAAAAATATAGTTTGAACCCTTTTTGGGACGGTTTAGACTTTACTGTGTCAATATAATGGTAAATATTTTGTGTTGGCCACTTCACAACTATTGGCAGGTAATATGAGTGGAATATTATGGACTTGAATTGATATTTCATTGTTCTCGGTTTCAATTTATGGTTCTGCTAGTAATAAACTTTAGATCTGATATATTTCACAACAACTCTTACTTTGGGATTGCTACGCAACTCATCATCATTATTGTACTTTGGAGGTATGCTTCTCACCTATATTTAGTGTATTCAGTGTTTCTTTAGCTAGCTACTTTGGGTAATTTGGTTCATACCACTCAACTCTGATCTTGTATCAATCCAGATATTTCACTTCTTTTACTTTTTTAATAGTTCTATTTCTACGAGCAACATGAAAGTTGAAGCGCAACTTATCTGCCTTTATCACAATAATTTATGTTATTTAGACTTTTTTCATTTTGTCCATTCTACTGCTATTGTTGTGTTGTCTACTTGAATTCCTGCAAAAGCTAAAGATCGAACCCTTTTGGGGAAGGGAGAGTTTACTGTATCATTATAACAATATATATCTTGTGTTGGCCACTTCTTAACAATGGGAAGGTAATGTGAATGTAATATTATCCTCCTGATTTCATATTTCATTGTTCTTGGTTTCAATTTGGGCTCTGTTTGCAGCAAACATTAGATTAGACAAATTTTACAGCTAGTCCTTTGGGATTGTTGTGCAACTCATCATCATTATTGTACTTTGTAGTTATGTGCTCTTTTTAATTTGGTGGATTCTGTGTTTCTTTGGCTACTTTGGGCAATATGATTAGTCAACTCTGATCTTGTACCAATCTTCATTTTCACTTCTTTTACACTTCATCGAACAACATAAATGTTGAATCTCAGATTATAAGTTTCTCATCACTATGCAGACTTTTATTTATTTTGTCTGTTCTACTATTATTATTGTTGTGCTGGCTACCACAATGTCTATAAAAACTACTGGTTGGACCCTTTTTTGGAAGTGTTTTCTCATTATAATGGTATATATATCATGTTACCCTCTTCACAATAGTTGGCAGGTAATGTGATTAGAATATTATGCTCCTCATTTCCTATTTCATTGTTCTTGGTTTCAGTTTGTGGTTTTGCTAGCAAGAAACTTTAGATTTCACAAGTTCTACAACTGGCTTTTTTTCTCATGATCTGGCCAACCCTTTTTGCCACGGTAGTGCTTGTTCTTCCTTTATTTTCTCCTCACACAAGGTAGGCCTCTACTTCGTTGTCTAGGGTTTATCTATTTGGGATTACCCCTTTATATTATTATATTGTTTTAACTTTTAGTCCTTATACTAATATAGATCAAAGATGCCTAGTTACACCCCATCATTATTGTAGCTTTCTTAACTGTCGAGTCTCTTTGATCTATTTTGGTCATTTGTGGACATTCATACAATTAATTTCTTCACTTGAGGAAACTACAGCTCTGGTCCATTGCTAACTTAATCCAATCAAGGGACTTTGTTTAGATACACATTGACTTAACATGTTAAGTTAAACAAAGTCTTCCTTAGACATCTTTAGAAATGTTCCTCATGGCAGAGAGGATTTGACCTGCTGTTCATGTTTTCTTAGAAATTGAAATTTGCAAAAAGAAAATTGTTATTTTATGTTTTCCAAAGCTTACAGGCATGTGCATAGTCACCCAAACTCATGTTCTATTCTTGGTGCTTTGAGATTTCAATAATGGGATATTCATACTTCATATATTCCTTAGGTCTATGCCTCAGATCAGTCTCAATGAGTGACATATGAATTTGTAGCCAACCTTTTATCTCAATCATCTTTGTCGAGATTATTGTGGTGGTTTTAATTTTTCATGATCTTCATGTAAATTCAATTATTTTACCAACCATTTTCAGATTCAAGCATGGAACACATATGGAAGTCGAGTAACAAGGATCTCCAACTTAAGCTGGTTCTTGGATATTGATTATAGATAGCTACATGGAATTGGCTACTTTGGGCTCCAATTTCACAAATACCTCAATTAAATTCTTTAGGTTTTATATATAAATGAGCAAAAAGTAAACAATTATGCAAAGCATGAGACAAGGCTTTGCTATTTTTGCCATTACGATCATTCAATAGGAATAGGCTTTTCAGTTACATATATTGACTTGATATCTTGGTCTAAACATCATCATAACAGATAATTTCTTGATATAATTTTTCAACTGAAGAAAGGAAGGAAAATATTTTATCAGCTCACATAAGATTGCAATTATGTTGTGACAAATCCTTCCAAAAGTATGTTTTTGATACTAAGTCATGTCGAGTACGTTATTGCAAAAAATTTAAAAATGTAAGTTTGATATTCCATTAGATCATAATCTATAAATGAATTGGTGTAAGCTGAAAGCAATAACCACTTTTGAAGTCTATATACATTGTACAAGCATTAGATAGTTTGGTCATTTACAAAAACGTTATTGAATCAAAATAGTTTATTTTGAAATTGAGGCAGGTTTTGACTATCCATTTTATTTCCATGTATGTGTAAGTCTTTTCTTGGATTTGAAGACCCAACATCTTTTGTGATTGAGCCCGCTTTGATTTTTGTCTTACCTTTTCTATCTGTATACATATCTATAATTGGCCGCTTGTTGCTTCTACATCAAATCCACTGTTTGTCCTAGGCACACCAGGTTGCCTATATGAGTGACAAGCTTTGGAAGTTTATTTTGGTAGAAGGGGAAAGCGTCATTTGAGAACTACTGTTGTTTCCTAAAGATAATAACTAAAATATCCAATATTTGTGGGAACTTGATTGCAGCTTGGGAATTTTTCAAATGCATTAATATATTATAAATTCATATGACATGGAGCATCCAGTGAAAGAGGAAGAGGAACATAAATTTGTTAGCTTTAATATGGTTTGAACTTTGGCCATTTGGAGCATTGTGTGCATTTGGTACAACATATTATGTAGTTTTAATGTTTCCATGATTTATTTTGTCATGATGTTGATAATCACTCCTAAATCTACCATCTTATTCCATATGGGAGTTATACCAACATGGACTATTAAAATGGGGCTGGCAAGATCATGATATTTAGGGTTGGTTATCCTTCCTAGCATTAGATCAGCTAACTACCTTATTACGTGGATGGTAGGGGGATCTTGATTCTTTCTTCCCGCTTTCCATAGGCATATTTCTTTGATGGTTTTGTTGTAAATTGGGACATCCTTAATGGCTTGTCATAACAAATTTCTTATGCAGTCATGCCTAAGTTCTTCAACAATATCAAAGGATAGTTGGGGTTATTGCTTAATCTGGTTTACGCTCTCCTAAAATGGTGGTACAACTAGGTTTTTATTTGGAGTAGATGCTTGTGTCTCTCCCAACCTCTTGCCGAGTTCTTCTAAAGAAGATTTACCTACCTCAGTTTGTTTAGGTGAGGGTGTGTCAACCATAATTTTTCTTGACTAGAGGTGAGTGGCTTTGCAATCCAATGTGAATAACTTGTAGGTTGGGTACTCACTAACTTTACTAGTGCATGCAGGTTCGTTTGTTTGATTGATATTGTTGTTTGGATTTGGAGCAGGTAGTGATGGTAATGAGGGTCTAGTCATAATTTGGTTTGTTGATTGAGGTGGAGGATTGATATGTTTCTCATTGATCATCGTTATTTCATGACCCAAATCATGTTATTTTGATAGTCATTATCCTTCCTCCATCTGGTTAATGAAGGCCCTGGTGCACATATTTATCGTAGGTTATCTTTCTCTCTTGCTTTCAACTTAGATGTATATTTAGACATTCCTATTCCCTTTACATTTTTATTACAGTCAATAGGTTCCTTCATCTTTGACAAAAGCATTACTTTAGGAAGCTTGATGGGTCTTAAATCTGATGTTGGGGTATCTCCAAGAGTTATTGTTCATGCACAAGAACTTACATCCATAACCTGAGGTGCCGAGGAGTAGGCAGAATACAAGGTCTAAGAAATCCAAGAGATGGTGGAGATTATGCAGAGATTCTGGTGACTGTGATTGCCACAGAAACATCAATCCATCACTTGAACAATTCCTAGAAGAGGAAAGAAAAACAACTGGTTCAAACATAGGAGAAGGAATGTACATTAATATCATATATGATGAGTTTACAGCAGGCCAAGATTTCTTAGGTAGAAATTTGTTATTCTCAGAGGGTCGAATTCTTCCTCCCCACTCTGCTCATTCTGGACAGCAACCATATGGCATTGACATGGTTTAGGCTGAATCTAACACTTCTTGGTCAACTGAATCCTTCTCTAGAGACTCTGGTTCAAGAAGGGGCTCTATAAGCTCATGGTCATGGAAGTCAATCAGTGGGATCAAGACTACCTACACTGTTTTCTGGCATTTGTCAGGGAAGAGCATAGAGGCATGATCCAATAATATAATATTAGATAAGTCATGGGGGAGATTTCTATTTGATATAATGTCATGTTCATCAGTTTTGGGGAAACAAGCAGGAGTTTGATAGAGATGTGTACATTTTCACTAGATGAGAATCTCTAAGATGTTCATAAACTTTTTCAGATTTGTATAATTGGCTAATATTAAACAGTTTATTAGTTTCTCTTTCACATTGGGACTCAGTATATTGACTTCATGCATATTGTTTGTTAGACACTTTTAAGATTATTTGGATTGGCTTGAATGTCACAATTATTGTTTTGTTTCTAGTCACAATGATTTTGCAAAAACAGATGCAGCAATAAGAATCCGTTGGTCAGCACCATGATTGTGGTTGTTATCGTAGAAAATTGCTATAGGGGAGGAGTTAATTTTTTGGTCATTTCCTATAAAATTCCCACTAGAGCAACCTAAAAAAATGGTATGATAGGGATGAACAGTGAGTGACGATGATAATACTAATTACAATTGAGTAAATGGATGTAGATGTTGATACATCCAGAGCACATGAAGCATGTCTTAAACTAAATGTTAGAAGATTGCTTCAGAGATCAATAACCTAGTGTGCCAAATAGGGTGAGGCTAGAGGTGTTTATTTAATCTATGGGAGGCAATAAATAGTGCTGCAACACTACCCTTGTTTGATGAGGAGGCACAGTGCTCTACATTGACAACTTTTCTCGTGCATTATGACATCAATGGAAGATTTGGTTTGTCAAATAATAGTTTTAAAGTTTACATCATTGTGATGTAATTATTTATATATTTTTCACAATGCTTTATTTCTCCTCAATCATTTTATACTTTTATATTTTAAGAAAAATAGTTTGTATGCTAAACAAAATGACTCAGCTATGCTTGTAGGTAGATACACCAATTTTCCCAAATATGATTCAATAGCTTTAAACTATATAGATAAGTTATAGTTACAAAATTATTGCTTTTCATTGAGGATACATAACACTTTTCTATCCACCCATACAACATAGATTTTGTAACACTAGGTTCTGGAGCCCATTTTTTTCATTCTACGTTGAAGAGTATGAGCTTCTCTTAGTAGTGTTATACCCCACTCCTTCTAATGCTCAAAACCTATAAAGTCCTCATTCCATTATAATGTTCATGTGGGAGAAGAGTTATTCTATTCAATATATGTGTAGCTCTACCATTTCATTTCCAGTTTCCTTATTGCATTCTTCATTGTAACCACATTGCTTGTTTTGTCTCTCCACTAAATCAATCCTTTCATTTAGTATCTCTCTTATATCCCTTACATTATCCAAAAATTAATACCAAAGCACAAAGTTGCATGATTTTTTTGCCACACTAGAGCAACTTATCAAATTAGAACTCAAGTTTGACCCATTTTATCAGATGAAATGCATAACATGGGAAACCCTCTGATCACTTCCTCTCATTTCGAGGATGGTACCCAAGGTAAACCAAAGCTGGTGGGGACATTGAGTGAGGCTCACAAAATTCAACAAAGGCAATCAGCCAAGAGACTTGACCTTATGATCTCCTACTTGCAATTCACAGCACTCAACCATTCGAGCTAACTCAAGTTTGACCTATGCAAGGTTTGTAATGTCTTCCATTTTTTTTCCATCTTTTTCATGGGTCTTGAGGAGAGTTTTACCATACTGAGATGTTTTTCCAAAGTTGGATTTATTTGTTGTGCATTTAATTACTCTGTTTGTTTAGTTAAGACTCATTTCTCAATTGGGGATTCCACAATTTTTTTTTCTTCCCATAACTTTACTTCATATCTTATAAAGGGAATTGTATTATAATTCTATTTATATATACCCAAAATATTACATTCTCATTTTTTTCAATTTCAAAATATTGATTCTATTTGGATCCTATGCATACTCCCTTGAGAGTGTCATCTTATAGAGGGAATTGTATTATAATCGCATTTATGTATACCCAAAATATTACATTCTCAATAAATTTTGTGAACCTGAAAAAGGTGCTACACTACATGCCCACAATCCATAAGTTGATGAGACCATAGAAGTAAAGAACCCCGTCAGATTCATTAACAATTAAACATATAAAATCAAGATGGCTATAAAATCCGTTGATATAAGGAACACATAAGATTTGGTTTCACAATTAATGAGGTGAATCCCTCTTTCCAACAATCTACTATTTAAAACACATATGGATTGTGGTTTTAATCTTCCATCCTATAAATTTGTTAGGAAGGAGCATTTTCTATTCTTATTTAATAGGCATAAGTATTTAGCAAAGAATATGAAGGTGTATTTGTTAAGTTTTCAATGTTGATATGGCTGAAGACCTAACTTGATAAGCATTTAATACATTTTCACAATAACAATATAGAGGATCACTAAAAGAAACACAATCACAAGGTACACAACAATTTATCCTGAGAAACTCTAAAGAGAAAAACCTAGCAGAAACTTCATCAATATAGATTACCAGAATGTAATGACCAAAGAAAAAGCTCTCATAGAGAGAGACAGACCAAACCCTGAGCATAAGAGCCAAAAATACCAAAGACACTAGTCCTCCTCCTTCTCTGCCACTCCTTTCTCTCTCTTGCACAATACAAGTGTGAATGAGTGTGTATAAATGAGGGAGGGTGCCTCCCTATTTATACTAAACTTCCCAATTGACATTTAACCTAACTGAGCTGACCTGTCTAACTGACAGGGCCAACCTACCTACAAAATATCACAATAATAATTATATTATTCTTTTCTGGGTATTATTGACCCGACTTACAATGGAGCGTTTACCTCATGAATTTTACATGACCTACAAGACAACGACTCAAGGTAAACTATAATGTAATAATAATAATGTAAACTACAAGGATTGCTTCCTTCCTATCCATGAGATCATGGCTGACCCCAAACTGAAACATCCTCCTGAAGTGATCTTTCTATCTGAGACCATACGGTCTACCGTACCTTTTAGGTACCTAATCACATGCTTTGCAACTATCAAGTGAATTTGTTTGGGCTCAACAAGACAACGACTCAAGGTGTTCACAACAAAGCATATATCTGGCCAAGTATTCATCAGATACATCAATGGACCAATGATCTGTCTATTCCTACAAATCCCTTTGATGTGGCTATTGAAGCTTACGATGTCTAGAATATAGCCATGTGCTTACATTCCTTCAAACATTTTGAATGCAACAAGATTAAAAGTATGGAAAGAGTGTTGGGTGATTGAGATCATCTTCTTACATATGGAAACAGTTGTCTTCGTCAAAACCTAGATGATAGCTCAATGGTGGTGTTAAGATTTCTAGAGGGAGTTGTGACTCTGCCCTGGCTAAAAAATTTCCCCAGCTATAGCTCTACCTCGGCATGCATGCCCCGGAATGCATGCCACAGAAGGAGCTTTGCCCTGGTTGGAACTATGCTCTGGTCGGGGAAGAGTTCCAATCAGGGAGGATTTCTAGCCGAGGCAAAGAATGGACACACCAAACCAGGAACCATACATGCATCAACCTACTTGGTCCTGTTGGCAGGAAACAACCCTCTCAATTTTTATACTATGCTGAATAAAAATTATCAGTTCTCTTCTATGATTTATTATAAAAAATTATATAAGAGTGCCTTCAGAATCTTCGATTCTGAAGGTACTCTCAATTTCAGAAGAGTTAAGAGTCATATCAGAAATTTATGAAACACATTCATAAATTTAAGAAATTAGCAGTTGTTAATCTTGTAATATTATATATATAATCAATTTTTATCATTATCAGTTCATCTGATTATATATTGATTCAGGAGATTTAAAGTATAGTCTGCTAAATAGTTCTTTGGATTAAAATGAAAATACATTTTGAGCATGTTACAATTTGGTTTTATGGATTTTCTTTGACAAGGTATTTATTATTAATAGTTTTTATAATTTTTATGATTAGGGTTAATTAATTAATTGAAATATTTTATGTTAACCCTAATATTATATTTTTACATAAAACTAGATCTTTTAATACCATATCATTTTTCAATTTGTGGAAAGTGTACATATGCCTCCCAAAATAGCTAAACATCATTTGTATATATCATTTCGAAATCTTCATCATAATAATTGGATTTTGATTTAGTATTTAGTTTCTTATAAGTTTTCCATCCGATCATATTTTATAATAGGTCATATTGTAATTTGGATTCCATGAGTTCATTCAAAACTATATTATCCTTGAATCGATTACATGTATAAATATGGTTTTGAGCATGTTTATTATTATTCAAAGTTGATCTTGCTACTTGGTTGTAACTAGGAAACCCTAGGAGATATCATTGCTTGTAATGACAACTTCACATCATCTGGTTTATGAGCACGATTGCCTTCCACGTGTAATCCTTGTTTATTATCGTTTGACAATCATTTTTATGGTACAAGATACGAATGGCTGATTATATAACATCTGGTCATAAGGATTTTAATATGTAATGATTATTTGAATCAGATATGTCCACATTTACATCACCCTATCTGACAGCCATATAACTTTCGTGAATTATTTGATTTCGTATATCTTGTAATGATTTCAAATTTACATCAATTTGTTTGATGAATACCTGCGATGGTTTGATTGTGAAGTTCTCACATGGGGAAACTAGTCTAGGGTTACTCATTAGCTTCTCCAGAATCACGTGAAGGTTCATAATATGTCTGAGTATTCACGTATACCTATTCCTTCAGTATTTACAACCCCTTTCAATCCTCTGTCATAGAAAGAACCGATTATTGAATAGATGGCTCCCTTGAGTCGTTTTGAGATTTCTGGTCCAGAAATGTTAGAGCCAACCCTAAAGTTCTTGCCTTATTTGAGAAAATTAATTGGAAACTCTTCTTTTGGGGTTTCAATGGACACAACGAGGAAGTTACTAAACAATTTGCATTGTCTTTTGATGGAAATGTTGCTCAGATAGGTAATTTACAGTTAATCATAGATGAATGATTCATTGCGAAAGCTATGAAGCTGCCTCGAACTGGTGAACGCTGGTTCAAAGGGTCACGAATTGATAAGAAGAGGTTCAAGCAATTTATTCTCCCATTTTCAAAAGAAGATGCACACATTAAATTCAGTTTTCCTGTGAAATACTTAAGGAATCAATGGTGTGCTCCTTTTAAGGTCATTTCTAGGTACATTTCTTGTGATGGTCGGTATTCGAATGTTCAATTATACCATCTGAGAATTTTAATGGCTCTTAAGGGTTTGAAGTTGAATTTATGCTACTTTTTACTTCATAGCTTGCATAAAATGGCTATCATGGTTCAGCGTACCATTGGAAATCAAGACCGTAGTCTTTTCCATCACGGCCTAATTAAAATGTTAGTTCAGTATCAGTTAGTTACAATAGGGAAAACATGGGATGAATTCTTAAAAGAAAATGACTTCGGGTTAACTCAATTTTGGCCTACTTACTCACCTAAGACTCGTGCAAAACGAAGAAAGCCTTGTGAAGGAGAAGTAAAAGAGGAAACCGACCATACAAGTGATTATGAGAGGCTGGATAAGCTCTGTTTAATAGTTGAAAATGAGAAATTTTATACTAAAAACCCTCCTGAACAATCCAAGAGAGAAAACGACATGGGAGAGGGAAGTAAAGTAGTGGTTCAAATGCACTCTTCTAATTCAATAGATGACTTGTATTCTGAGGTAATGGAGCATAGAAAGAAGTATGAAGAAAAGGGGAAAAATCCAGTAGGTGACAATAAAACTCTTGAATCGAGTATGAAAAAATATGAGATGCTTAATCGAAGACTCACAAGGAGTATGATTAGTATTTCGGTACCAAAAACTATAGAACGCAGTTGTGAACCCATTGTTGTTGAAGATAATAGTAATAACGAGGATGAATCTCCTCCTCATGAAACCCTAGTCAATGAATATGAACAGGAACAGAGTAATAGTCACAACGATGTGGTAGTATCTCTTAAGAGATTCGGGAAAGACCATTCATCATTACCAGCACAGTCTGAGCATGAAGCTTAATTCGATTCATTACTAAATGATGATGTTTCTCTAGCAAAGACTTTGAAAGCAGCAAAGCAGTCGATCAAGCTTTTGAAACAACACAACGTTGATCGATTAAAAGATATTGAAGAAGCTTGTGACAAGTTGAAAACAGAGTTACAACAGAAAAAGAAAAAATTGCTTATGTGGGTTGACCATTGGCAATAGATGAAAACCAAAAAAGACAAATACAAAGCAGAAAAGAAATTGTTAATAGAAACTAATGAGAAATTACTAAAAGATGAAAGAGTTCATGCAGAAAAAATCTTGAAACTCAAGGCTAAGCTATCAGAAGCTAGGAAAGCAATCAAGTTACAAATAATAATGACTTAGTCTATTTTTAGTTGTTTTAATTTCGAGTTTGATAGGTAATGAAATGTTTTAATGAGTATACCTGCAAAATCGTATATTTTGCGAGCATGCTTATAATTTGTATTATTTCATTTTATTTTCTATTATCATGATTTTAATGAGAATTTCATTTCATTTGTTATAGGTGTACATGGTGTTGACATGCTGTAAAGAATATAGGCTATTTTTTCTCATCATTGGCATTTGTGGTGCTACTGGAAGAATTGGATACTAAAGATGGCTATGTCATAGGTCAATTCATCTGAGTAGAGGATAATACAGGCTAGTCATTTAATTGACAGTTTTGTTTCATAGGATAAATGTATCTGCCAAGTGCCTTCTTGGAAGAAATTCGATGCAACTAAATAAGGATAGGATTTCTGTCGTCTTTATTATAGTAATTATTGGAAACTGAAGTGATATTTTTAGCATGTCTATTACACAGAAATGGAAAAGAGTAACTAGTCTCGTTAATAAGCCAGTAAGCTCGATGTAGGAAGGGTCGATGGAGTATCAGAGAAATAAACTTATTTGAAATATAATTTCAATTCTAGTTTTAATCTCTTTTCTGGAGTTTTTCCTTCAGAGAAGGATTATGACTTGAGTTCTTAAACTGGTATCATTGTCCGTTATTATTTTTTGAAAACTTTATATATATTTCAATATATCACTTTCTCATTATACTGTTGTGCAATTATATTGTGTTATGATTGTATTCATTATCCAAAATAGTACTTTGTTTACACAATACTAATGTTTGAATGAATATATTATTGAGTTTGATTAATTAATATTTGTATTAAGAATGGGAATTTGGTAATATTAACATTTTATATTTATTTTTGATTTCATTTGTATTTTCACAATGTCTTCATGAATAAATATCATCCTTTTATTCAAATATTTGGTATTGATTATTAGTTATTAAGTAATAGAACATCACAGAGAAATTAAAAGCAGTTGTCTATTTTAATTTTCTGTTGTTATGCATATATAGCAGAGTGATTTAATGATAATGATTTAAATATTTTCATTTAAATCATAATTATCTATCTCTCTGTTTATTTTAATCATTAATTGATAATTAATTTAGTTTTCAAGTTCCTCTCAGCTGAGATAGGATAGCTAGTTAATTTTAGTTTAGTTTAGGTTTAGTTTAGTTTATTTTAAATTTTATTTTATTTAATACTTGTCAAATAAGAATCAGATTAATTTCATAAAATTTAAAAAATCCTTAAGTTAAACTATTTGGAACAAAACCCTAAAAATTGAAGACTTTCCTTAAGAAATCATTTTAGGATAACTTAGGTCTAATAAAACTAATTCTAGGTTCTATTTAGTTAGTAATAAGACTAGGATAAATTTTTACTGAATTTTAGATTCTCCTTAAGAGGAAAATTCAGTTGGTAGGAGGACCATAACCTGTGAGATTCTGCCATTTCAAACACACCGGAAGTTGCTATAAGTGACTTGTGTGGGCTTAATCTACTTAAATTGGCCAAGTCAGAATTTTCGACCAACAGGTCCCAGACCAAGAATGCCAGGAGACAACTAAGGGCCCTAGGGTACCTTATAGGGTCTTACTCCACCCTAGTTAACTTAAATAGGTACCATCCTACTTGAGAATGGGTCTCGCATCTACACGAACTTTAACAGTTGTTAGCCCTAATGTTGTCACATATAGTGTACTTATAGATGGCCTTTGCAAAGAAGGAAAGTTCAACAATGCAAACATGCAAGTTTAGGGGAAGGTTTCCAGTCAGGGGAAAGTTCCACCAAGGCAGAGTTCTAGTCAGAGTAGAGTTCCAGGGGGACAAATTTCTAGCTGGAGCAGAGTTCCAACCAGGTCAAAGTTCCAGCTGGGCAGAGTTCCAACCAAGGCATAGTTCCAGCGAGGCCATAGTTCCAGTGAGGCCATAGTTCCAACAAGGGCAGGGTTCCAACAAGCGGGGCAGAGTTGCAGCCTATTTTATCCCATGCAATCCATACACACCTGGACAAAAACTTGGGAAGAAATGAATCCTGTATGTAAGGGTCCTAAAGCAAAACTTGTTCCGACATCGATAAGAAAGTGGGAAAATCTATTGTAAACCAACCCATAGGCTGAACATGGCTTCGTTGTCTTATCAATGGCTTACCCAAAACCACCTCATTGTGGTTATGGATTGAAAGGGGAAGATGATCTCGATTCATTTATCAGAAATGATCTTGGAGTTGTTGATATTCCATTTCTAATACCACTGGATGTTTCCTTACCTGTAATTTCCTCTCCTCTTGAGAAGGAGAAAGTATTTTTTCTCTTAGAGTGGATACAACATTTGACAGTAATCAGTATTGAGAAACTCTAGCCGAGGGTAGAGTTCTAGTCAGAGCATAGTTCTAGTGGGGCAAAGTTCCAGCTGGAGCAAAGTTCCAGTGGGGCAAAGTTCCAGCTGGGGCAGGGTTCCAATCGGGGCAGGGTTCCAACCGGGGCATAGTTCCAATCAGGGCAAAGTTCCAATTGGGGCAGGGTTCATGTGAGGGACAATGTGCCCCTAGATGGAACTCTGCCCTCGACTGGAACTCTGCCCTAGGATGGAACTCTTCTCTCGGCTGGAACTCTGCCCTGGTTGGAACTATGCTCTAGCTGGAACTTTTCCTTGGCTGGAACTGTGCCCCACCTAGAACTCTGCCCCGGCTGGAAATTTTCCCATCCAAAATTACTAACATAGAACTGTGAAGATTCCAAATATCTAAATATTTGCTAGCTCAATAAATCTTTATAGGAAGTATGTTCGACAATGCATGAACTTTATTGGAATGAACTCTTACCTCACAGGAACCCCGCCCTTGTTGGAACCCTTCCCTTATCGCAACTCTACCCTTATTGGAACTCTTCCCTAGCTGGAACTGCACCCCGGTTGGAACTGTGCCCAAGTTGGACTCTGCCCCGACTGGAACTTCGTCTCAGTTTGAACCTCGCCTTGGTTTGAACTCCGCCTCTTCAAAATTTCTTGGACCCAATCGGATCTAAAGAGAAGAGAAGATGTTGCTTACATCTTGGTGGGAACACTTCTAAAAGGTTATCTCAGCTAAACCCTAGTGAAAACGTTGCGCTTTAGGAGTGCCAGCTTGTGTGGCAACATGTACCTCATAATCAAGTGACCAGTTCCCCCACTTTATGAACCTAATGATTATTCAAACTACCACATAGGGTAACAAACTCCTAGGTAAGTTCACTATGCTTCCACTCTATCCATGGTCATGTATCCACTCTAACCAAACCATCTATATGCGCATCCAACATTACCAACGTAGAATTGTGAAGAATCCAAATATCTAAATATATGCTAGCTTAATAAATCTATAAGAAGTACGTTCGACAATGCATGAACTTTATCAGAAGGAACTCGTACCTCACTCAGCCCTGCCTGGAACTCAACCCCACCTAGAACTCAGCCCCACCTGGAACTCGGCCTCACCTGGAACTCTGCCCCGCCTGAAACTCTACCCCAGCTGGATTTCTTTGTCTTGCAGAACCCATATACTAGGTATTATACGTAAAAAGATTAGGAAGCTTGTTGTTTGCTCATCATTTGGATGAAAAGCTTGACCTCAACCTCAATGGTGGTATTTCTACCCCGGCTGGAACTTTGCTAAGACATCTATTTGATGGTAATGGAAATGCTTGAGTTTTATTTTTTCAATTTATTGTTGGTATCTGGTTGATCTATTTGGTTCATTGATCTCTTTCTTGTTTCACTTATATGGTGGTTTGAAATCTCGTTCATGGCCCATGAACCCTAGAAGCTTCAAAGCCCTTGATTTCCTCCCCTAGCATGGTCAAAGCCCTAAAACCTATAACTGGTGTACAAAATTTCCTAATGGAAACCACATCCCACTCAAAGGCCAAAGGTTTGCTCTACAGGGATTGTGTGGTGTTTTGAGTCCTTGTCCATAGCCCAGGAACCATAGAAGCTACATTTTGTGTCCACGATGCTTATTTTCCTCCCTTATCATGGTAAAGGCCCTTAAACAAATATCTATTGTGCAAAACCTTATAATGACACCTATATCCCATTCAAAGTTCAATGATCCCATCTAGAGTATGTGTGATGATTCAAGGCCTTCATTGTGGCCCATGAGCCCAGGAAGCTTCATTTGGCATATAAGTCCCTTGGTCTCCTCCCTTAGCCTTGAGCAAGGCCTCGAGACCCATTCTTGGTGCGCAAATACTCGTAACGATACCTTGTCATGACCTTTGAGCCCTAAGAACTCCGCGTCGCCTGGATCTTTGCCCCGATTGGAACTCTGCCCCTGCTGGAACTTTTCCCTGCATGGAACTTTGCCCCAGTTGGAACTCTACCTCGGTTGGAACTCTACCCCGGCTGGAAATCTACCTCGGTTGGAACTTTGCCTCCGCTGGAACCCTGCCCTACCTGGAACCCTACCCCACCTAGAACCCTGCCTCGCTTGGAACTTTACCCCGCCCGGAACTCCCATGTATCAAAAACTTGGTCAAACATTGTCTAAAGCCTTTCTATGTTAAGGACAATTGTGCCAACCATAAGAATGGGCGTCGAAAATAATTGATCTAAAACTTAAACCCTTTTATGTTAAGAACATTTCCTTAACAAAGTATTTTTAAAAATTACACCAATCTTCCTAAGATTTATCATTTTGCATTTCATGATATGTATGATTTCTGCCAGTTCTTGAATGAAATCAAATGCGGCATATAACCTAATATAAGGTTAACAAGATGCACTCAATCATAAAGCTTACAGTTAAATTTTCTTCATACCAGCCAACTTGCCAACTAGATCAGCTACACCATCAATTGGCATCATATAAAACCTGAATATCATATCATCCTCTAGTAACAATGCAATGTGCAATGGACTATAAGTAAAATACAGTGAAATAAAAAATTGGTAATTATAGAAAGTGTGAAGCACAGCTGAACTTTTGGGACTCCACCTTGGCTACAAAATGAAGTGTCTTTACCAATGTCCTAGAGGAGGAGGTTTTAGAATTGCAGGAAAATTTGCATCTATGCTCATTGCCACCATGGTGATTCACCGCCATGTCTCATCTTTCATTTATATTTTGGTTGAAAAATAGTGGAACATAGACTGGTACAAATCGACATGCAACAATATTTATTACCTTATCTGCAAGTTGAATACATAGATTTGAACCATGTGACAAAGTGGATAATACTGGTTTTCTGGTAATTGTTTATAACTGACCAAAATTGACCCAAGAGAAACACTTCTTTGCAAAAATACCTACAAAATAAAGCTATCTAAATAAATTTATGTCCAACAAACCTATTTTTTTCAAATTAGTAACATTTAACAAGAAAAACACAGCTCTAATAGGTAAACTAGTTCCAAGTTCTTTGGCATTATAAGAGTTAGAATAAATCACATAATTTGACATCCACTTTGGTCTCCACTTTAAATATGATCCAACTGAGAACAAATAATAGCCTGCCTTCAAATAGGGTTCACTCTTTGTTTCAATCCATATGTGGGGGAGGAGCAGTCCTTCATACTTCAGCCTCTTAATGTCCGATCAAAAGAGATCATAGATGCATGATCACTTTGTTAGAGCCAATTTTGAATTGTGTGCTTAATATGATCTCCAAATTTGACTCTTTCTCCTATTCTCATATTTACAGGGAGAAGAACAAAGATGCGGATTTTCTTTCTAAAAAAGGATTGCAAGTGGTTTTTGGGGAAGTAAGGATTGTAGAGAAGGACAATGACACATTTTTGTAGCACCACCACAGACCTTTCTGGGACCTATGTGGACCTCTTCCAGCTAGGAATTATTGACTCTATGCTCCAAACGTAGTTGGTCATCTTTCTTAAGATATTCTATGAATATTTGGGCTATTCATACTTCTTATTTCCTGATGTATAAATCGGTTTTTATCAGTTATTGTAAGGCCACATGAGAGCTAACATGGTTCTCTTGTTGGGTTTGTTTTGTTTGATGTTAGATTATTATATCAGCATATATGCATTGGCATGTATGGACATAATGTAATTTTGAACTCTTTGTAGTTAATAAAATTGTGGTTTTGTTTTGTGAAAACAGTGATATTCAAGGAGCCAGAAATCGATGCACCTATCTCTCCTCCTTCCTCATCCGATTCACATAATGGTGATTATGGGCCCACAAGAAAATATATGAGTCCGTTTATTTCTAATAGTTTTATCAATCAAAATCATGGATATTATCAGGATGAAGAGAATCAAGACCATGTGCAACCATTAAGACATCATTCATCTGCTCCTGAAACATATTTTGAAAGGGATTATGATACAACATCCAATTCATTTTAAGCATTTTTACATTATTTAATAGTTAATTCTATTGGAAAATGTCCTTGTATATGAAACATGCGAGACCTTTACAAAAACATATCACACTATAATAACTCACATATTGCAAACAAAATAAAACACATATAGTATATCAAAACAATTCATACAATAAAATAAAACACATATAGTATATCAAAACAATGCATAGGCTTGAGTATCATTGGGACATAATCTACTATTTCAAATATCTATATTGAACCAATGATTCGATTGTATGATAAAGTAGATGATTATACACTCAATTGGTTTACATCGACCTTTAAAAAAATATAATGAGTAACTTCTTAAGAGCACAACAAAGTGGGTTGATGATTCAACAAGGTCCACACCATGTTGTAGTGAAATCCACCACCACCTGGATATAGCAAATGATAAGCATGAAGGAGAAGGGTGATATATTTCTATTTTTATTTTAGATAACTCATCAAAGAACCATGAAAATATTTTAACAACCAATACAAATAATTGTGAATTTCATATAGGGTTCTAAAGATGAAATGTTCTTCTAATTCATAAGAAGCATGTTTGGTGATCATCATAGCATATGATTAACAAAATTTTCTAAAGTAGATTTGAGATGCATATCTCAATTATTGGGACCAACATACGAGGAGTAGAAATAATAAGGTGTATAAAAATGTCTAAAAAATGGTGGACATTTTATTTGGAAAGATGAAGTGGCAGGGGTATTAACAATAAAAAAAATTAGGGTAAAAACAAAATTAGTGGTATTTTTTAGTATCCCACAAGTGCACGGGCTATTCCATAAGTTTACTCAAAGAAATTCATTTTTCTCTAAAGAGACATGAATTCCACCTTTTGTGTATTATAAACTTTAGTGCATTCTAAAGCAACCAACAATCTATGTTAAAATTTTCATTAGCTAAATCTCAAAATCTATTTAGTGCTAAGAGATGTCTAAGCACCACTTGAAAAACTAACCAAAATGAACTTGTGACCTGTGCAACCAATCAACGATTGCAAAACTCATACATATTGTTAGGAAAAGATGCAAATGACCCTACAAGACCTTATAATCATGATAATGAAGAAGATTTGTGAGAAATGGCATAGATTTCATAACAAAATAAGTTGCGTCTGAAGGCAAGTCTTTCATGACCTCTCAAAACTTTTACTTGATATTAAATATGAATAATTCCCCTGACTGTTGCTGCAACTCATCCATCTTCAGAAATATTTGAAAGATTCATATCTTTACCAAACCCTTCGTCATAAAATACTCTACTTCATCCACTGGAAAGAATGTTGAGCAGTTTGAAGACATTTAACACTATCACAAGTAATCAATAGGCTCCCATTACCCATATAACTGATTTATGGTATTACAAAACCAATGGTGCATTAGCATAGCTATTTATTCATTTAATCTCTTTCACCAACTCAGGGCCTACCTCTATGGTCGGTTTTCCTCTAGTCTGCCTCAACATGGGGCTCGTCAATTCCTCAGGGCCATGTGCCACAGAGCTCTTCAATACTGTTAGCATTTTGGTGGAGACAACCTTAAAACCAAATTAACTTTCAGAGAAAAAATACAAAACTATGCGACCTCACAATGTTTAGAGAAAAGATAAGGCACAGAACAGTAGTGTGCTTGTCTAGCAAACCACTGGCTAGTTCAGCTGAATAAATTGATATATGCATGGGTTTCATAGCCAGGAATGTTATTATTTAGGAAGAGTCTAATGGATTATCACTTGTGAGACATGTTACTATGAGGATTCCCAGTTTTAGATGCCAAAGGAACCTTCACTCTAGGAATTGAACTTGGGCCAGTGATGGAAAACTCCCACTGATTTATTGTTGGACTTCATCTTATTATCCAGCTTCTACATGATGCACTTTATATGTTTCATCTGGTGCATATGCATATGCTAGACAATAAAAAAATGGAGTTGTCTAAATATTAGACGATTTTCACTTTTTTGGTCATTATTGACAGAATTCGACGATTTAAGCTTTGGCCAGATCATAATTTTTCATTATTAAGAATCCATTTTTTATTGCAAAATTGGATTGAATGCCCTTAAAAACCTTTGTTCCACCCTGATTGTGCAATATCTACGATTTTAACAATTCTGATCAGATTTTGAAGAAAATGGTCAGAAAATGAGCCCAAAAAAAGGTCTGAATCATCTAATCTTTAGACTACTATTTTAATGCCCTCCTATGTAATGATTCAAGGAGTGTATTCTTATGCAATGCTTCAAAGAGTGTAATCTTAGGCAATCCAATAGTGGGTGTCTTGCTTTGAATGTACACTACAGTAGAAATTGCCTCAACATAAGACTTTTAATAGTCCATTGTTCTCAAGCATCAATTAGAAATCTATTCTTCCTTTCTACAACTCCATTTTCATGGGTAGGGAATAAGGTACTTACGTTACAATAATATTAAAGGGATTTGGCCCCAAAGTCACATTTTCCATACGCTTTCAAAAGCATACCATTTGAATGTTTTAAACATGTCCTTGGTATTTGATTTGCTATAAAAAAACATAAATAGTTGTTTTTCTAGAATTATACTTAATAACGATAATGAATTCAAAATGTGACAAGGTTTGAAATGGCCTGCATATGCAAAGTATATTACATATTCTACTGCTCTTGTTTTTACCTTCCTTTATAATGAAATCCTATGCTACTTGACCAACTTAACTAGAATACTAGCAATTGCCAGTCCAAGTATATAAGTTGATCCTTCCTCAATATGTCAATATGTCAAAGGATTGTATGTTTACATCCCAAAATCTGTGATGCCAATCTTTTTTTATTTTTTTCAATGAAATACACATCACGGGAAACCTTCAGAGCACTTCCCCTCATTTCAAGGATGGTAGCTAGGGTAAACTATTCAGTTGTAGTTTTAGCAACCTAACCTAGTGGAGACATCAAGTGAGGCCCAAAATATTCATAGAGACAGCAAACCTAAGAACTTGACCCTATGACCTCATGCTTACATTTCACAGCACTCAACTTCTCAAGCTAACAAACCAGGCTCTATGATGCCAAGCTACTACTTCAATGACTCCATTTACAACTTCTCATGTTGATTCCAATACTTCTACACACAAATTATGAAAGATACCCTCCCTTATATCTTGCCATCAACAATCTTGAAAGTACATTCATTGGTATTGAATTGTACTAATGATCCAAGACACATGATCTTTCTTATTGGAAACACCTGCAATATTCCTTATATGCACCATCAAGCATCTTTCATGAGACAATTTGTTGTCCAGCCATTTCATGCTGAAGGATAGAATTTCTACCTTCTGGGATTGGATTGTGTGAAACAAATTCTATCCTTGAATTCATATGCTGTGTAGCCCCTTAGTACAAGTACAAGCACCTTCAAGAGCTTAAATTTGTAAGCATTGTTACTATAAACAATTTGTCTTGGTTACTACAAGAACAAGAGATTGCATTCACTTCAATCTTATTATTTTATACTTTAGTAATTCATTTTTTCCATTATTTATTGTAATGCCCAAAACCATAATAAGAACACCTACCCATTTTTATTGCTCCTTTGTGTCTTAATTACTTTTGGAGGAAATTATTTTCCATCGTTGCTCGCAAGTATTTCTTTCATTTTCCTTCTTTGCTTCACCCTTATCTCATGTTAAAAAGATAGATGCGGCCATCTCTAGATAAATCCTACATCATACCGTCTTACTTGGATTAATATTTTGATTACTTTATATAACGTTAATCCAATCTGACTTTCCAACGCTACAATTATCCTTCATAGAAATCGGGGATGTTTCCAGTAAGTGTCATTCAACATTCTCATCTACTGCCTCTTCTCTACTTGCTACAAAATGCTCCTTGAGAGACTTCAATTGACTAATGCAGGTTCCCATGTTCTAATCTGCCTTCATATTCAATTGAAATATATTCCTTCTCAAGTATAATTTGGTTTTCCATATTCCGATTCATTTAAGTTAATCAAGTGATTGAAGGCTTCTTCTGAAGTAATTGCAAAACTGGCATGTAAAACCACATTATAACTTAAATTTAAAATTATACAAGCAACAAATTTACCATATTTAGCTTCCCACTTAGTGATTTTATCTTGGATCATGGTAGGCTTCTTCTTCCAGCCTTCCATGATCCCAATAGGAGTTTGGTCAGCAACAACATTCTCATTCTAAGTTTCCAAAGGTGAAACCTAGTACCATGCAATCATTCCACAAGCCTCCGAAATTCTGTTGAAACAGTTGTGATCATGTATATATTTTTAAACTCTTAAAGGAATGCTTACCTCTCTACTTACAACATGATTCAAATCATAAAATTTTGATTGATTGCTAACTCCAGGACATCGACCTTCTGCTACGTTGTGTACATACTACACTGTACAGAGTAGAAACAAAGTATACATATAGGGGAAAATGAACTAGAAAAAATTATCATAAAAAGTTTCATTATAAAGAGAATACGAATGAAATACAGGTTGCCATAACTGAAGGTTTTATTTTACAAATATTATGTTGGCCTTGGTTTGCTTCCCTGTAACCTCTTACAAAATCGCATCACAAAATATAGAGTACCCTATTTTGTTAAATGTTTTTAAATCTAACTTGAGACTCCCAAGTCAAAAAGATTAATGCTTTCAATGGGCACACTGTGCTACTATCTTCAATTGTTTTTGGAATCTTAAGCTGCATAGCAGACAACTTAAAACGAAGCTTCTAAAATTCCACTTCACCCACTCAAATTTTTTGAGGTGAATGTTTGCAACATATGTACCTGAATACTATCAAGCTCAAACCAATAGATTGCTTTCAATGAGAATATCCTATGAATCAAATACTCCTTTTGCTAAGTTTTCTTGGTAGTTCCTTCAACAAAAAAGATCTCTTGTTTCAGTTGTATTCCAAAGCTTCTTTACCTGCTAAATTTTTGCAGGAAAGTTTAAAGGTGAATGTTCTCATGAATTCCATTGAGCCCAAGTAAATTTAGTGTATTGGATACAGATAGTATTACTCTGTTAATCAAATATTCATGTACTATCTACTCTCTGAAGGTTGGCTGTTGTTATTTTAACCAATATGCTTAGTGTTTTGGTTTGAAAATTCAAGAACGTTACTATTAAGAATCTGTACTAAAATTCTTCTTGTGATATTGTTCTTGCTTGTTTTAGCTGAAAAAGCTCTTATATTAACTAGTTGTTTTCTCAGATAGGTAAGGTCTTGGTCCTAGAGATCTGTTAAATTATTGTAAATCACTATGATCTTTGAAGTGAAAGATTTAATGTAATTTGAACAACAAGAAAACATGCTGAGATAAACATTCCTTTTGAAATATAGGCATCTATAAGCAGCAAGTACCTGCTACAATTTGCATGCCAAAAGGCAGAATTACAATCAGCTAGCTACATATAGTTCATGAACTAGTAATGAGAAAATATTAATCAAATTTCTCATTTCAATTCCTTGTGACATTACACACCAAAGAAAGTAAAATTACAATTCGCCTTTTAGTTCATTGTCTCCATTAAAATTCTATACATATAGGGAGTAATCTTGCATTTCACTTTCTACCATGTGTGTTCCATTACTAAAAAATAAACATGTATATGAAGAATGATGGATAAAATTCCCATCCTGGCTGAGAATGTAAACAAGAATCCATAGCCATGAAATCCAAACAACAACTAGTATGTGACCCTGACTCCTTGATATCTTAGAATTTCTCCAATAAGCTCACCTTTGCCAGAAGCCACATATCTTCCACAGATCTTGCGATCTCGGATAAAAAGGAAAGTGGGCACTTCTATTACTTTCATTTGTTTCTGAAACTCCATGCATTATTCATTCTCATCTCCATTCATCCTTCCAAACACCACAGTATCAGTCATTTTCCTAGAGAGCTTGACCACAGTTGGGTAGACCTTAACACAAGGATCGCAATGCTTCAGCCCAACATCTAGAATAACCAACTTGTGGTCGTCTAAATGTTTCTTGAGCAATGTGTAAACATCCTGCCTATTATGGAGCTGATGAATAGGAGCATCATTGTCACCATAGTAGAGGACATCCCCCTCTAATTGGTCTGGACGAATGCCTTCTTCTTCATGAATTTTCACCATGCTCTTGTAAAATCTAAAACGGGGGACAGACGTTATGTTTTCTCTTGCACAGAGCTCCTTCATCTACTCAGACTCATCTCCAATTTCTAGAATGAATCTCACATCTAGGCAAGTCCTACTGAGGTCAACCATGAATGGGCTTTTGTTGTGATAACTGTGACTTGCTACATATTCCACCACTACAAGCTTGTTCTCTATAAACCTTAGGGCTTCGTCAAATTCATGTACGGTATGAACCTTCTGCACTCTTTCATCTTCTATTTTTATTTCATTTCCTGTCAATTGGGTGGTGTTCAAAGCAGCTCTGGAGAGTAATCGAAGGCCCATTGGATTTTGGTTCTTTCATTGAAAAACGATCTCGAAGAGAGCTTGAATTGAGCTCGCTTTGTGCGCACTAATGTGGTTACATGCTGGACAACTAAGGGAAAATGGGACTATACTGCATCAATTTTATGTAGATTGATGAGCACAGTAGCCCCTGTGCTCAATAGACAACAACAACCAGATGCCATTTGATGGATTTTCACTGACAAATCCTTCTTGGGTGCCTATTTGAATTTAAAACTATGAATACCTTACCACAGTTGCTAAAGAATTCCTAGGAAAAAACTAAATTAAGAACTCATACCAAGTTCTTTGACTGGAGGTGTTGAATTAGCTTGTTGAGCAGCCCTATACTAATGCAAAGAACAACCAACCAATGCTTGCCAAACAATTTATGATTGTGTATATAAAGGCAAGCAATGATGAAGTATGAAGCTGGTATTCTCCTGAATCTTTCTTCTCCTAATTTTGATGCTAAAGATATTCCTATCTTGGTTTGCATTTGTGGTCAGAAGACCATATATATCCACTAGTATAGAATGTGGCTTAGATTGAACAAACCTGTATTATTAGCCCCCTACAAATGGAAAATATATTTGTCATGTTAGTTCAGGTCATAAAAATACTGTGAAATTATTCATTATTCATGCGATCTTGATGCTACAGACATTATTCATAACAAAAAGCGAGCTTGATGCTATGGATTTTTCCTACAACCATTATTCATAACAACAAGAGACCCTGATGCTATAGAGATTTCCTGCAACAATTCTTCCACTGATGATCCATCTGAAAACTCCACGTCAACTCATAAAAATTGTTATGCTTTCAATTAAGAGGTAATTTACTTATTTTAGCGTTCCTCTTCCTACTTCTAGAGCCAACAAATTGGGATACCTTGGAAGAAATGAATGCAAACCAGAACTTTCAAGACGGTATGAGTGGAGCCTTCAACTCTTCGCCATTGAGTGCAAACCTGCAAACAAGCCTTTCTATCTTCCTTTTCTGTTACCCTCTTCAATATAAGTCCAACCTCATCATCACCGATTTTGTCCATGAAGAGAAGAAAATAATGATCTTATCTCAACCCAAAACACCCCATGGTAAGAACCTGCAAAGAGGCCAACCTCATCATCATGGATTTTGTCCATGAAGAGAAGAAAAGAATGATCTTATCTCAACCTAAAACACGCCACAGTAAAAACCTGCACACCTGTAGAGAGGAGGGGTCGAGAATAGGCAGGGGAAGGAATGAAGAAGAGGCGGGAATCGGGATGGTTATTTGAATTGTGAAGGTGGGTGGCATTAATGCATGGACAGGGATGGTGACTCCGATGGACGGAGGGGGGCGACGAAGGATGTAATAGTGATCTGGGGTGCAATGAAGGGTTGGAGAACGGGGTGATAGATTCGGTGGTAGAATGGTCAATGGGAAATGGGGAGGAAGGGTTCGTCGGTGGCCACAGTGCCGGCGCGGAAATTGTCACTAGGTAAAATTGTCGCGTCTGTAGCTTACTCCTATTCTTATTGCTTTGATCATTGTTTTGGTTAGAGGTAAAATAATAGTTTATTGTTTTGGTTAGAGGTAAAATAGTAGGGGAAGAAAAAAGGAATCCTTAAGGATAAAACTTAGAATGAATGACATTTTTCATACTTTCAAATATTAAATTGAAGAAAAAGCTACACATAATTGGTATTTTAGGTTGTGTTCTTTGTGTTGTTGGCTCCACAATTGTCCTCCATGACTATAAGGAGTAGAATATTGAGTCTGTCAACGAAGTATGGAACCTTTCTATTGAGCTTGGATAGATAATATGCTTCTTTGTTGAATTATCTTTGGGGTTGTGATGTAGTTAGATGTTTTTTTGTGTGAAAATGTTCCCTCATCCAATTAATCATCAGCTGCAAATGCCTGCAAACATTTATTTTTTCGATTCCATAGTCTATTGTTGGTTTCATTTAAATTGTGACATCTTTCACTTCATCTTTGTTATTTGTTGCTTCAGAGCTTATGTGCTTGACCCTTATAGTTAAATCTAGAAAACTGATTAGATAATAACATTCAAGTGTTAATTTATAGCCCTTGAGGTCTCCAAGCACCCACTTATGAACCTTTCGTCACATTGTTTTTGAGTAATGCCCCACCACTTTCCAATGTTTTTATTTTTTCCTTATGGCTTTAAATCACACTATTATCGAATAACCCACCACATATTATCTCCCTCCCCCCCGAAACTAATGATGTCAATTTACTTTTGTCCCCAGCATATACGTTGATGCTCTGTCAGAGTATTTTACCATAGTGCCTCGTTGGTTCTTTGTTATCCCCCCATCGATTTCTTTTGTCCCCACTACATATGTTGATGCTTCGTCAAAGGATTTTTCCATAGTTATCCCCTTGACACTTATATTGGTGATCTGGTGTAATCGACCCCATGACCCTGGTTATCCCTATGGCAGGGGCTTTGGTGCACCACAACTCTTTTTTTGTGTTATGGTATAAATTCCAACCCAACATGTTAATCAAATTTGACAATTTTTTTAAGTCAAACATTAATTTAAATGTCAATCATATTTAATATATAAATTATATAAGTAGAACATCAATTTTTTAATTATTACAATCAATTATGTACCTTTAAATTTGCATAACTAAAATCAACCTAATTGTGAATAATCTTATTCCTCTTCTTTCCTTTTGCTTTCCAGCTCTGCGGGGCAGTTTGTCTAGTACTCCCACTTCCCACACGAGACACTATAATTAGGGACATTTTGAGACATCAAGTATCTTCAACGCCTTCCACCTCTTTCTACTCACAACAACCATTTTTGTCACAGTGAAGTGTCCATCGAGCAATCGAGTGAGGACCATATTTCTCATAGTGAAGTTCCCTCTTACCATTAATGTTTTGATCTAATCTAATAAAATATATTATTAACACACAGTGTAAACCATAAAAATATTTCACAAATTCTCAACACGCGATAATAGGGGGATCTAAGGTCGAGAGAGAGTGGGGTTCAATATGAAAATGTCTAAAATGTTGCCACTCAGGTTTCCAATAAACACATCGATACCTCCTCCCATTTCCTCTCCCCCAAAACACAATACATTGATCTATTTTTATGTAGGATGCTCTAATCAATTTTTGCATATTTTGTTTTGATGTACTTGCCAAGTCAGCGCCAGAAATTAAAAAAAAAATGCTCATTTATTTTGCTTGTTGCAAGACACAATAGGATCACCTTGTACGAAACTTATGATAAATGTAATTAGTAATGTATTTGTTGCATCATTGCCCTCATTTTATTTGAGTAGACTAAGGCAACACATTAATGTGATTTGGGTTAATATCTCAAATTCATCATAGACTTTTAAGGTCATCGTTGCCATGATACACTAGCATTCCTAAGGTCTTATTATTCCTATGATATATAACATTTGCAATGGTTAGTTATAGTGGCTATTATTCTTTTTTTTCATGTCACGATAATGATTATATTTGCGATAGAAAGTGACCATGGTGGAGTTGTTTAGTGTTGTAATATAATGAACATAGATCCATCTTAAACCCGGATCTATAAAGCACTGAGAGGAATCCAATTTTTTGAGGCATAAATGTTTTTTATCTTAAACTTTTTACACATCCAAATTTTTTTAATCATGATTATTAAATTAGCATAATGTGTGTGTGTGTGTGTGTGTGTGTGTGTGTGTGTGTGATTTTCATTAAAACATATATATATATTTTTTAAGCGGATATATTTTTTTTTAATTATTAAATATGTTTAAGTGACAACATCTCCCCCATACTAGGTCGTAGAGCGCCTTGCTACTCTCGGTGCAATAAGATAAATGTTGGGAAAAAACCCTTGCCAAATTTTTTTAGTCTTGGTAAAAATATTTGCCAAGGATTTTAGTCTTGATATATAATAACCTCTAGAGTACTAGCTTGTAGCCTAGGGTTTCTAAAATGACACATAACTCCATCAAATCCAGGGGTTTCTAAAGTGATACGTAAGCTAGTTTACATAGTTTCATAGTCCTAACAAAAAAGCATTAGACATAAGAATATACTCAGAGGTGCAAAAGGCCCTTTTTGTGACCTTCAGGCTTCCTACTATTTTAAGTTTCAAAATTGTAATCTACATAAATTACTTCCTCAAGAAAAGTAAGGAAAAAATGTGACCTATTACGTGTTTACCCATTCTTCTATAGACGGAGAGGGGGGGGGCTTAATCAAAGGAGATGAGAAACAAGAGAATGTATAGATGTGCTTTGTAATGTATTTATTCTAACCCCATTATATTGTTCTTCCAGTTTTCTAATAAGTGTTAGAAGTGGTAGGAGGTATTATGCTTAAATGTTAACTTTAGGTTGTTCTAGTTGTTTAATAAGTGCTAGAAGTGATAGGATGGCTTATGCTTCAAGGTTCAATTTTATGGTGTTGCCTCCACAACTATCATGTGTGATTAAAATTTCAAAGAAACAAAGCTAGTATAAGGGAACAAATGGTAAATTTCAATGTCACCACTCCAATCACCTTGTTACTTTTGGTTTGTTCTTCTCCAACTCAAGGGGGTGCTTCCCTAACATAGGATTAGGTGATGGGAAGATAAAGGGGGCCATTCCAAGGACTAGTGCCAATTGATTAGATCTAGCCTTGGGTGAAGGAAAATACCTCTTCGCCACCTCAATATACGCTTTGCCATAACTAATGTTCAATATGATAGGATAGCCTTGCCATCTTGGCATGGTGATTAAATTCACATAAAGATTTTTGACAATGATCCTCATGTGAGCTTGATAGCTCATTAAATATATTAAATGAAAATTACCCAATCCCATTGGAACTATATGTTTGGAATCAATCAATTGTGATGAAAATTCAAGTTCCAAAAAGCTCTGATGGGAACATCGCTAGGGTTGGGGATAAAGGAGGTGAAATTAGCTTAGACCATCACAAAATTTGGCATTCATGCTTATCTATCAATCAGACATCCAAATCTAAGATCAAATTTTAGTTCTGAGAAATTGGTAAAACGTGAAACTCCGTCGTGTAAATTTGTTAGGTTTGCACTTAAAGGGGGTTAAAATAGCTCGAAACGTCGCAAAAGTAGGCGTGCATGCTTCTATACCAAACCATGTGTCTAGTCTAACCATGCCAAATTTAGTCCATACAAGCACAAATTGAAAAAATTCAATCATGGCCACATTCACATGACAATTATAATATATGTGGGGTAATGTACATGAGTAGGCACACCTTGTTTTTGGGTTATGCAATAAGCATAATTATGCATTACCTTACCAAGATTCTCTTCGTTTTGAGAATAGTTTAATATTCTCTATTGAACATGGCCAACCATGTGAAGGTGGAAGTTCATCTTCCCTCCCCCATGTTACTCTCAATTCCCCTTAACACGAAAAACTCTATGCACTATAAAATTAATCATTGTGATTTTTGTCATAATTAAGAAACAATGTCTCTTACAACATATGCCAACATACTAGAAAATGGAAAAAAGCTTGAAAACTTAATTCATATGTACCAATACAAGGAAATAACTCTATCAATATTAATTCATTATATATAAAATGGATATATTAAGCATACACTTCAATCCAATTGATCATCTTCTTCATCCATTTTCACATATGTATCGTCTAATCCAGATTCAACATTGTAAGCATTAATGGCCATATCATCATCTTCATCGATGTCAGTTTTGATAATCATGTCTACATCGTTCAATACATACCTTTATCCAATCAAAAAGATTGTTTGGGAGGTATAAATGTAGTGCATCCCACTCTCTACCAATTGCATGATGAAAATAAAATTACAATTCACAAATGTATAGTTACTTAACACAATATACATTTACAATTGATGCATATTGAAGATTAAAAATTAAATAAGTATGATATATACATAAAAAGAAACATTCAAATGTATTATAATTAATCTACACCATCAAATAATTAATTTTACCTTCCTCTATCTGCCCTTTCCCATCAGATACTCCCCTTCGAATTTGTTAATAGAGTCGGTATCACAAATGCGACCGAAATCGATTTTTGACACTGATTTAGGAAGATATTCACTAATATACACCATGTTCTGGTATACCATATATCTATTCACCATAGAACCCTCAAGACGTGCTCTTTGTCTAACTAAAGCCTTCAAAAATTTCAAGTGTCTCTTGACCATCAACATTGATCTTGAGGGTACAGGTCCACACAATTTAGTCTCCTCAACTTGGTGTGAGAGGTAGCATTTTTAACCAATTTCTTGGAACTGAAATTTAATCGTAGATTTGAATGCTCTCGTTTGATAGACAAATGTGCTCGCCAACTTTTGTGATATTTTGATCTATTTTGACCCCCTTTAAGTCCAACCATAGCGAAACCGCACGACAATGCTTAACTTTTCAATTTTTTTGGGGAATTGAAATTTGATCATAGATTTGGATGCTCGTTTGATAGAAAATGTGCACGCAAAATCTTGCAACATTCCAAGATGTTTTCCCCCCTTTAAGCCCAACCCTAGTGAAACTGAACGACTTAGTTTCATTTTTTTACCAGTTTCTTCGGATTTAAATTTGATAGACAAGTGTGCATGTCAAATTTTGAGACGTTCATAGCTATTTTGACCCCCTTTAAACCCAACGCTAGCAAAACCGCACGATAGAGGTTCACTTTTGAAAAACAAATGGAATTGAAATTTGGTCATAGATTTGGATTCCCTTTTGATAGACAAGCATGCACGCCAACTCTTACGATGTTCTAATCTAGATCTGATGGTCCTCATTCATTCCGCAGATTCAACTAGTAGGTGAGTTAACTGTGAAGATGGGTGCGAACTTTTAATGCAATTTAGTTTTGTTCTATTTGGAGTTCGTTGTTGATCAAAGTTGGTAGAGATCCAACGTCGGGGAACGATTTCGCTTGGTGAAATAGACCGAAGATTAACAACAGAAGGATGGACGTGGAATTCTTATGTAATCCGGTTCATAACAAATTGGAGTCCGCTCTTCGTTCAACGCTACCTGGGAAATTGGTCGGGTTGATTAAATTTAGTGGTTTTGCTAAAGTTAGAACTGACTGAATTGTATGACAGTCTATCTAAAGACTGTTATAGGGGATCCTGGCATCATGTTTGGTATCAGAGTAGAACAAGGATTATGCGTAATGATTAACAGAGCCAATAGATAAATCAATTTCTGATTTTCATTTCATTTTAAAGTTAAAGACTAACAATTGTGTTGAAGGGGTTAATCAGGTGAAAGTATTCAGAATTGATGATTTAAATTGCAGACAGAGGATGTGTGGTTTAAATTGATGTTAGCCACAGGAGAGTGCAGATGAACAGATGAAAATGATCTGGAAGAGAATCTTTGAAGGTATGATATTATCATTTTATGATAATTGATGATTGATGATAGATTGCAGCAGTACAACTGGGAGAGTTATGGTCAAGAACAATTTTGTTCTTGATGAAGAAGAATGATAAGGTCTTGGCATAGATCTTATAGGAAATTGATGTGATGTTGATGTTGATTCTGGTGATACGAAGTTCTTGTTGCAGATAACAGGTATCTTGGATAACTGTGAGAGAACAAGTTTGTTCCTGAAGAAGAAGACCTTTTGAAGATAATGATGGAGATATTTTCAGCCAACTGTACAAGTGAAAAGTATGAAGGGATGGACTGATTGATGTTTGTATTTTGACTGTGGTTATATGAAATATTAGGAAAGATTTGACAACAGCAAAGAACAGAGAATTTGTTGAGAAGAGGAAAGAGGAAGCAGTGGAAGAACCCAAGAAATCCAACAGAGGTTGGACAAGAGAGGACTAGTGCATGTTATTAAAAGAGGAGTGGACCTGCAGAAGCCAAGAAGAGCAAAGGATATTCTCAAAGGGTTCTAGTGAGAGAACCAAAGATACCAAAAGGACAAGCTCTAGGAGAGATAGCTTTTTGAGGTATAGAAGAAGGTATGAAGACTTGTTGGGGGTGACGACTTAGTTACAGTTCACAAGTGAACAAGATGAAGTTCACAAAAGGGGAGGAGGAGACATAAACAATTATTACTGAAGGTCATTGCAGGGGTTCAGAGAAAATCCACAACAGAAGAAAGAAGAAAGAGAGTCAAGAAGGATGTAGCAAAGAATTGCTACAGTTAGCAAGAGACATTTTGTGGTTTGAAAAGCATATGCAAGCAACTACTGAAGAAGAGAACCAAAGGTATGTTTGGGTCATGAAAAGGGAGGTAAGATGGCATTCACTATAGGTGAAGCTACAACAAAAATATGTTTGCCGGATTGAAGAAAGAACTCAGAGAAGTTGAATATGAGATGGAGGTTTCATATTGTGAACCTGAACATGGTCCTTTGCTTGGAGGGGATGATGAAGTAGAAAAAGAGAGAACAAATGAAAGTCTCATGAATTCTGTAAGGAGTACAAATCAACTTATGGAGGAGATAATTGTGAGGCTGAATGAGACCAAAAGGTCTTTTTTTTTAGACTGATGATTTGTTTGTGATTATAGGTTTTGTTGTAGATGATAGTCCCTCTTTTGAAACTGTCTTAAAACTTGATGAAGTCAAATATGATGAAGAAAGTCTCTCAAATGAAGAAAGGTATGAAGTATTGCAGCAAAAGGAACTCATTGATGAGTTACTTGATGGAGGAACATAGTCAATTGAATATGATCTGAAGATGAAGGAAGAGAAAGAAGATATGACAACAGAGCATCATTCTGTTGTAACAAGAAATGAATTGGTAACCTATGAAGATTTGATGCAGCCTATAGTTCAGATTGCTGAACAAATAGGTGATGGTGAAAGGGATATGATGTTGTGTTCAGACCAACGCAACATGAGGATGTTAAAGAAAATATCAACATGGACTTTAGATCTTCATGCTTCTAAAACTAATTATTGGTGCATGACTGCAGGTATTGACGAACACTTAGATTATGTGTCTATGCAGGTTGTGAAGCATAGGATGGATGCCTTCATGAAGAAAGGAAAGACCAGAATTGGACCACTGACAGAAGAATATGTTCACTATTGTGAAGAAGAACATAAAATCATCTTAGAAAAAGCTGGTGCAAGAGAGGGACTAGCTGAAAGTATTGTGAACTCTTGGGAGAGTTCAAATCAGCAAAAGAATATGCTGATAAGAGGGTCAATGGGAGATAAAAATTTCAATATTTTTGAAATTAATGAATTGTGTATATCTGTAGAAATAATGTGTGATGAACCTTGTGAGGTTGTCCTAGTGGTAAAAGAAGAAGAAGGAGAGTATCCATGTATTCTTGACATGGACCAAAGCCAGAAGTTTATTCTGGGATTGAAGGACAAGATGACATGGTCTCTTGCAGATAAAAAAAAGAGAACACTTGCATATTTGGATAGTAATGTTGCTGACAAACAGGGGAAGAAATTTGTCATGACATAGGAAGAGACTATATTGTCTTAAAGGGGTGGTCAGAATATAAAGGAATTTGTTGTTGCAGAGTTGGTTAATGAAGACAAAGAAAAATTTTCCAACCTCATAAAGTATAATGAAGAGTTAGAAATACTAGAAGATTGGTTGATCAATCCAAGGATTGATAAAGATGACTACTTAATGTTTGATTGCAGCATTGGAAAAGAGAATATAGTGGGTAAAAACATTGAATTATTTTATAATTTAGTGGATAGAAGCAGAGATTCAAGAGAACAATAATAGTTTTAGAAGAAAAAAACCTATGTTTGATGCAGGAGCATCCTGCTCTCCATTCAAACTATAAGCTCAATGTTTGATCAGGCCTATAAGGGGTCTTCAATTTTGAATTGATGGTCTTTGAACTATCACACTGTAAATAAACCTATGTTTTTATGTGATTCTAGATAGATGGTGAGTCATTGGTTGATTCACGAAGTGAGTGATGTATCATGTAACAAAGTCCTAAATTAATGGTAGCGAGTCATAGGATAGGTCAACATTTTGTTGAGTATATTGAGGATCTGAACCAGAATGGTTCATAAATCCTCTTGTGTATAAATATGTAATCCTACAAGGAATAGAGGGACAGGATGGAATAGATAAGACAGAGGCAGAGACAGAGAGGTCAGTAAGGTCTGTAGGAGACAGAGAAGAGGCCAATCAAAGATGTATCAGGCCTAAGGAGATCAAAACACATGTTCTGAGACAAATTGTATGTATAGTTTCAGTGAGTGAATGAAAAAGCCTATTTTGGCATATCTCTGTGTGTAAATGTAATTATGTCTCATAAGAATATGTATGCATGTTTGATTAAATCTCTGTTAATAGTTGATAAGCCTGTGTGTGAATTCAGGTCTTCTGAGAGGGAGAGAAACCAAGATCGATTGACCGATTCTCTGATCAATCGAATGAGAGCTAGATTAATAATCCATTGAGGATTTCATGAATGAAATATGGTCAGAATAAACTTGTTGTAGGGTTTTGGATCAGCGATCGATCACTGCAAGGTTCGATGATAAGCAAATCCTAAGTACGTGCCTATGTGGAAGGTTAAGATCATGGTAGAGCTAGATCTATGGCTGAGGAGAGATTTCGTAAGTTAGGATTGTGAACGAGATAAGCTAATATTCCTCATTCATATGCTTGAGGATCGTGTGATGGAGATTTGAAGATGTTGAAGATCAACAACCAAGATGAATTTCACAAATAAAATAGCGAGGAAGATAAAAAGGTGAATCAACTGCAAAATCTGAAACTAATCGTTTCAAAGGACATCAAGATCAACAAATGAGATTGATCGTGAAGCTAGATCAACGGTTGTCAGGTATTTTGCTGAGAGAACTAGCGCAGATAAACAAAATCCTGGTGTACGCAGAATTTTAATGTAATCTGCCTTATGGTATTTGAGGTCCACCGTCGATCTAGATATGACAGTCCTCATTTATTGTCCTCATTTATTCCACAAATTCAACTAGTAGGCGAGTTAACTTCGAAGATGGGTGCAAAATTTTAATGCAATTTAGTTTTGTTCTATTTGGAGTCTGTTGTTGATCAAAGTTGGCAATGATCCAACGTCGTGGAACGATTTCACTCAGTGAAATAGATCGTATATTAAGAGCAGAAGGCTGGATGCAGAATTCTTATGTAATCCAGTTCATAACAAATTGGAGTCTGCTCTTCGTTGAGCGCTGCATGGGACATTGGTTTGGTTGATTAAATTACGTGGTTCTGCTAAAGTTAGAACCGAGTAAATCATATGACAACCTATCTAAAGGCTGTTACATGGGAGCCTGACATCATAGCAATCGCCACTGTGTGCAATCCAACAATTTAACACCGTTGTTGAAGTATTTACGATTAGGCTCAAGGACAAATATAAAAACACAACTGCAAATCTATAGGAATTGTCTTTAATGAATTGTCAATATGATTGGATTGGCACTATAATAGAAGTGCAAGTACAACTTCAATTTCATAGGGATATACCCATTTTCTTTATTGAAGCATTTTAAAATTTGCAATATGGTTGGATTGGAACATAAAAACATGAAACTGTAACTCCATAATAATATGTATAATTTTTTTAATGAATCTTTTAAGAATCTGCAACAATATTGGATTGGATCCATATTCATAATAAATTTTGTAGAAATTTATTTTTCTTTAATGAATTGTGAATATGATTGGATTGGCACCATAGGAATATCTATGTTATAAATAAACAATGTCCAACTCCATACGGATATCTCTATTTTCTTTATTGAATCTACAATATGGTGGTTAGATTAGCACAATATATAGGAAAATTGCAACTTCAAATAAATAGTTATGCTTTTTTCAATAAATCATTTGCGACATGATTGGATTGGCTTTATATTTGTAATAAATATGTACATTTAGATTGAAAATAATGAATTAAAAAGCAATTAGTTGTTATTGTGAATATACATAAAACCATGTAATTTATTTGTAAACTCATTTACATGTATTATAATTGTGATCATAAAAATACAAGCTAGTTACGCCATAGGCATTTTTTTCTATATGAGGTTCAGTTTGATGACACGATTCCCAATTTGTCGTCACTCTTACGAATCAATGCATGCCACATGCCACAAGTTCCATAACCCATGTTGTTGCGAGTTGAAGAAGATTTTGTTCGCGTGGTTGAGTGTTCTGTATTTTCACTACGTATACATTTATGGATCGCTCTTATTGTTCTCCCAACGAAGGTCGATACCAAACCCTAAGGCTCAATTGTATTTAGGGCGTCTAACGAAGGTCAATACCAAACCCTGCGGCTCAACAATATTTAGGGCGTTGAGGGTTTTTTTAGAAGCTCATATATTTTTTTCCAATTCCAACATGATAAGAGGAGTAGGAGGCACAAGTTTAACAAGTCCGTGATTATTTTCGTGAAGATATTCTCTCATTTCTTACATTTTTTGAAGGGTTTTGGCAGTTCCTGAGCAAACATGCCACCCCAAAAAATGAAGAAGTTTGCAGGAACACCAACCCCCAAAAAGGCTGTGGCAAAAATGTCGAATAAGACCCTAAGAGCACCTGCAACAAGTTCCCGTTGCTTAAGCCCAAGTCCGAAGTTTTGAAAATGTTGAGAAGCAAGAAGGAACCCCTCCTACTGAGGATGCGAAGGTTGCAATTAAGGAGAAGAAAAGTGTAGAAACCACGAAGTTAAAAAGAATGGTCTACCAAAGAAGTTGTTGTTGATGAGAAGCCATCACCTATTAATGAATCCATGCCTAAGAAATGTATAGTTTCAAGGCCAGATCTTCTTAATTTCTAGACATAAAAATCAGAGAAAGTTACAAGGTTAGGGTATATCAACTACGCATAGATCTATTTTATTTCAACTTAGTTTGTCTTTAAGTAGAGAGAAGTTTAAATAATGAAATGTTGCTTTTATTTTATTTTTCCATATTTTTTACACTATTGATTTCCATTACACATAGCCTAACATACAAATATCTATTAGAAGTCGAGTTGTACGGTATGTCGCTTCTTTGATTTCTCTTCGTTGCTTCAAGTTTTGGGTTTTTCTTTTACGGTGACATGACGTGTATAATATTGAACTTCTTAGGCAAATGACTCGAGTTAAATGACCATATGGTCAAAGCTCCCATAGTGGTAGTGAACGTACCTTCTAAGAAAATAGAAGCTCATACACTTGGCGAACATGAACCAATGGGATAAATTCTATTTTTATGATAAAAAGCCTCACACCAATGGAAAAACACAAGTATGTTTACAGAAGACTTCGGTATTCCTATCTCTGTTTTTCGCTTGAAATTTTACCAATTTTGAGAGGATGCTTCTCCAACAATGATGGATGGATTTTATATGATTATAATTAGCTAAACAATTGATAAACTATTTTGGTAACGTGATTCTAATTGATAAAATATTTTTGTAACGTAATTTTAATTTGAGAAAAAAAGACTTAAAACAATGTGAAATTGTATTTATTAATTATTATTATTATATTTGTAATCTTTATGTGGATCTGCGTTGTTGTTTTTAAAATGTGGTTCACCATTTGTTAGAGGGCTACTCCACGGAAAATTCCAATATCTGATATTCAAACTGAATCAAGGTATGGTCAACTCATCATTCACAACATTTATTACACAGGGCTCCACAAGAGCATCATGTCACTTACAAGAGTAGAACCTGGGTGGGGAGGGTAACATCATTCCTCCCAACCACCCAACCTACATCCATTTGACAATCTGTGTTGTTGTTTGGGAATGTAATGGATTGAACCATTAAAAACTTTATTGGAATATTTATATAATAAATAAATAAAACAACAATTTTTAATATTGAAATTATTTTTTTAAGGTTTTTTTATAAATTTTATCAAGCTTGTAAAATTTAAAATTTAAAATCTTATTTAAATGCAAAATTATATTTTTTGGCGTTCTAAAGTTGCCTTGTAAAAGAAACTCACACCTTAACCGAGTGAGCTAGCCCAAATTAACTAAAATAACAAAACATTTAAAAGAAATTCTATGATATTTTTTTCATATATATAATTATATTTAAATTTATGTGAAACTGAAATTAATAAAATTTTAGGTTAATTTGATTTTTTTTTTTTTAATATGATAAAAAAATGAAAATTTTGGTAAGAAAATTTGTTATTAATTCTAAAGTTTAAATTTTATTTTTATTTTTTAAATATATTTTGAGTATATTTATGAATTTATTGATTTATTGTTTTAATAAAAATGGTTAGTATTTATATTCATCTAAATGAGAGTTTGTAACCTTATTCTCTATTCTTCTAAGGATGCCCTTGAATCATAGGGGAGGCCAACCAACCCATATATAGTACATCCCATTTGTACTAGCATTATAATAAGTTGTAGGAGATGGGTATAAGGCAAAGTTGAAGATTTTGCTAGCCATATAGTAGAAGTTTGTTTGAAATCAACTTATTTTACCTTCTGAGGCGAGATGTATGAGAAAACTAGCGGTATTGCAATGGGATATCTGTTATCACCTATAGTGGCCAACCTCTACTTGGAATATTTTGAAAAGAAATCATTGGACTCTTACCCTCTAAAAACAAGAGAATGGAAACAGTTCGTAGATGATACTAACTTTATTTGGCCTCGCAGAAGGGAGAACTTAAATGATTTCCCTAAACATATGAATAGTCAATCCAACCATTTAAAGTTAACCATGGAAATCCAAGATAACATAATCACTAAGAGGGAAGATGGCTCTTTATTCCACTAGGTGTACCGAAAAAAGACCCACACATACATATATGTACATGCTAGTTCACATCATAACCCATCGCTAAAACCGGGATTTCTACACACTCTTGCTACACGAGCTGTCAAAATATCGAATAATGAACACCTTGAAGATGAACTAGGGCACCTATCAGAAGCTCTTCAAAATAATGGTTATAACAAAAAAGACATTGGGAGAGCATTCAAAAGGGAAAAATATAGAAGCAACAAAGATAAGAACACTAGGAAAGACACATGAAACAATGACATACACAAAGGCGCAACAAAGGTTCTTCACCCATACATCCAAGGGACGACAAACAAAATTGCCAAGTTGTTTAGGAAAAAACAAATAAGCACGGTATTTTGTCCACCAACCTCCCTAAGGAACACATTAGACAAAGCAAAAGACCCAGTTGACCCAAAGCTAAGAAAGGGAATTCATTCATTCCCTTGCTCATGTGGTGAAGTATACATAGGGGAAACATGTTGATCAATAAAATTAATATTAAAAGAACATTGTGTTGACACCATTCATGAAAGAACCAAGAAGTCGGTCGTGGCAGAATATTCATCAAGAACAAACCACCATGTTTGCATTGAAGGAGCGAAGGTCATAGCCCTTGAAGAACACTATAACAAGCGACGTATACGCGAAGCAATCGAGATAGAGAAACATCTAAGAAATTTTAACAAAGATGACGGCCTAATCCTACGCGAGGCCTAGAAACTAATTATTAATTCCATAAGGTTAAATAAGGATCATAATAATAATAACGATAATAATAATAAATGATAATAATAATAATAAATGATGATAACGATGATGATAACGATAATGATAATAAGAGAAACACAATAAAATTAAAAAACAAAAATAATAAATTAAATAGACAATAAAAACTAAGTAGTTAATAAAAAGCTTAACTAAATAATTAATTAATGAAAAATAAGCTGACACATTCACCAATAATAAAAACAAATATTTATGGCATTTAATAAACCTAAATGTTCCTTCGAGAGACAATCCTTCTCTTGAAGACAGACTCAAATCTGAAGTCTGAAGCGCGTTGAGACAAAAAACTCCACACAGGTTCCAAAAGTCTCCATTAATGACTACTACCTATGAAAGCTTAAATACAACCATTTTGCTAGCCATTAAGTTGGAAATAGAAAGTTCAAACTTATAGAATCTTTTCTATTTAATAACTTCTAAAACTTTTATTTATAGGAAAACTTCAAACCTCTACAATTTTATTTAAGAAATGGAAAATGTTAAAATTTTATTTAAGAGATGGAAAATGTTATTAAAAGTTTTAGTTTATATTGAATATAAATCATCTAAAAGATTTGAAAATGCTATTAAAGTTTATGTTAGTGTTTAATTTGACATTTTTCATTTATTGTACTGAGAGTGGCGATAACTCAATATGGGGGAGATGTTCTCACGTAACGTGACATATTTTAATAATAAAAAAATAAAAATTAATATTAAAATTTTAAATTTTAAAAAATGAAAAGATGTAGACTTAAAAAAAATTACATACATTTCAATGAAAATTATATATATATATATATATTTTAACACCTCAAGAGATCATATCCCTCTTGGTGCTTGATAGATCCCGGTTGAAAATGGATCTATGTTGTATATATTTTAAAAATTGAGTGGGCCTAATAGTTAAGAACATGTGTTTCCTCTTAGAAGATCATAGATTCAAATATTTCATATAATTTATTTTTAATTAAATAAAGTTCAACATTAAATTCTTTAACATTATGGTTTTCTTGAGCTCCATTTTCTTACTATTGATATTACTGGCTTGAATAGATTTATTTGTTTCACGTCTTGTATAATCCCCTATGCACACTTATTGAATTTTATGTTAATAAAAAAACAATGAAAAATGAGTTTAAGTGTGCTAAAATTCCTTTGGAGCTCGGTAAATTCAAACTTCAATTTTTTTGGTAAGTTTCCCACATCATTAGTATTTTAAACTAATAACGATCTCTTGTTATGCATTGGTTCAAGAAACACATAAGCTGGATTAGAATCTTGATATGGGGTGGGTTTGACAAAGAAACCTTTTGCATAAGTTGAGTTAGATCAAGCTTTAGTTGGAAGAGTTTGTTCTTGACTATTGACCATTTAAGGTTGTTGATATTTTCTCTTCATGGATCCAGCAACACAAGTGGACTTTTTGTTCCAAGTAGAATTGGGACGAAATGCGAGATCAATTCGATCAACTATTGTATTACTTAATTCAAATTGTAGGACCAAGCTTGATATGTAGTCCACCAACTATCAAGATATTGATTCACAAATATGAATTCTTGATGTAGTTTTTAAATTTTTTTCAATATGAAGTTTTTAAAAAAACTCATAAGCATACGCTCTCGTGGCAATGAAACGACTGTGAGAGGGTTTTATCACTATTACATGGTAACAATTGTAATAGATTAGACAATTCATGTAACGAATGCTTCATTTTATTTTTCCATGAGTTGCAACTCACTTGTCAGAGCACATTGAGAACATGTATCTTGAACTCTCTCCAATGCTAGATTTGGAAAAAGACACCAGCAATGTAGTGGAAGAAATAATTGCTAGATCTTGCACTTATATCTAGCTATGATTGAGCCTATAACATAGCCACAATTTGCAATTTGAAATCATTTCTTAGATGGACCTTGAAACAAGTTATGATATGAATATACATAAGAATGATGAGATGAACTCTAGGACCAATCTTGAACATTTTTAATTGAATTTTAAAATGTCTCTTAAAACAATTTCTAAGAAAAATATGGAACACAATTTTGAGATGAATTCTAAGACATTGAAACCTGACACCATTCCTACTAAGAATCTTCAAATGGTTTTTGAGACGATTCTTGAAAAAATATATAAAGTGAATCTATAATACAATGTTGAAATGAACATTAAGGAAATCAATTCTAAAACCAATCACTAACATCTCGAGACATAATATGAGAAGGATATTGTAATAATTTCTTACATGAATCTATAATAAATTTGTGACATAAATATCAAAATATTGAATAACTCTAAGAGTAATATTGAAGGTATTTAAACATATTTTAATTCGACTCTTAAAATAAGTTGTAAGATAAATTTGCATCAAAACTTTGATATGAAAGTTGAGAGAATTAATTTTGATAGCAATCCAAAAATCATTAAATAAACTTTGATATGAACCTTGAAACACAAAAGTGAGATAAAAAATTTGTTTTGCAATTTCAATAAAGTATTAAAAAAGGAAGTTTGCTCGTAGCATTTTTTTAAAGCTTAGGATTCTACAATGTTGACTTGTTCATGCCATTTTTTTGTACATTTTAGGGTGTTACAACATTCTTGTCATAACAATTGTCGTGCTTTCCTATCATACTTTTACAACTAGCCTTAAAGAATAAAGCTTATGGTGTTCTTTTATGAAAACTTATTATATTAAAGTTACATATTATATGTTGTTTTCCTTGCCGTTATTTATTTATTTATAGAAACGGTTATGTTGTATAATAAGCTGAAAAAAATTGAGAAAGATACATCGAATAGATTTTTTGAAAAAACTAGCTCCTAAAAGACTGCAACTTCTCCTACAAACTTGTCCAGACATTCCCTCATACATAAAAACAACATCCTAGCATCCTAAGGAGGGAAAGCTAAGGATAAAAAAAGATTGATCGACATCTCATTCTTACTTAAACCCATTGACTTATTAGCAGCCTGATCTGCCACGTCATTTAGCTCACGGAGAATATGGAAGAACTCTAAACGCTGAAAGGACTTGGAGAGAGCCTTAATTATTTTAATCAGTCTAGCCAACCTCAAATTTCGACTCTAACTTGCTCCATTCGGCGCCTGAATTATTAACTGAGAGTCTCCAAAGGCAATAGCTTCCTCAACTCCTTTTACTTTCAGCTGCTTGATTCCTTGCCACTTCCTGTAGGCTTCAGCCATGTTATTGGAGTTGGTTCCAATATTCTAGATATATTCCACTTATATTTTCCCCTCAGGACAAATAATGATCCCTCCGCCTCCCGCCATCCCTGGATTCCCCTTTGAGGCACCGTTAAAGAACAATTTGAACATCTTCCTTTCTTTCAACCAAATTCCAAATTGGGATTTATCAAGTCTAATTTCCCAAATCTCTAGCTTCTTCAGAATTGGATCAATGTCAATATCAGAGGAATTGAAGGACTGCATCCAATTAATCTCATTGGCTGCGAGCTTGGTTTTGTTCCTGGAGATCTGGTTGATCTTTAAAACCTCTGCCATAAGAGCATGGATTTTAGAAATATTTTTCCCTAGCATTTGATCCTTGTTTTGAAATATTCTATGGTTACGCTCTATCCATAGATGCCAGAAGACAAGCTTTGGGAGCATCAACCAACACTGTTTCATTCCCTTTTTATTCACCAATTTTCCAGTGTACACCTTTTCCCAATTAACTAACCAGAGTTGAACATTACCAGGGAACTCCACCTTATCAAACCATGGGATGGTGAGTTGATCCCACATTACTCTAGCGAAGGGGCAGGAGAAGAAAAGATGCGAAATGGTTTCAGAATTGACCCGGCACAATGGGAATCCAAACGGACCTTCTATCCCACGCTTTTGCAAGTTCTCTCCCATTAGAATCCTACCGTTCAACACTCTCTAGAAAAAAAATCGATTTTGGGCAGAGTAGGAGCTTCCCATCTTCTAGATCCCATGGTTGTTGGCAACATTGGGGACTATCAAAAACACGTTAAAACCATGAGCAGAAGTGTAGAGCCCCAAAATTCCCCATCCACGTTGGTCTTTGATTCCTTTAGCCACCGGTGCTTTGCCAGCAAGATATTCCATGAATTGGCGTTTCTTTCCCTCCATCTCCACTGGGAACTCAGGAAAGTTCCGTCCGATCCACCCGTGAGGAGCCTCAATATCCCATTGGGATATGTCCTACATCGTATTGATTCCCTGCCGATCAAACCGTGAGGTGGAGGCAACGAATTCCCCATGATTGAGTCCTTCCAGAACTTAATCATCTTGCCATTTCCAGGTACCCAGTGAAGATCCTCCTTGAATCTAGGAAACACCTTCTTACAACGAGAGAAGAAGGGAAATCCCTTGTTGCTCCTTGGAACAGAATCCAGGCAACAGAGTCTCGGTCCTGTGAAATACTTGTCCCATATCACCTACTGCTCCAAGAGGGCTTTTGGTCAACCATATTCCAAAGCAACTTAGCTCCCAAAGCTAAATTTTGGAATTTCAGATCTCTAAGTTGGAGGCTTCCTTCCATCCAAGACATTTTAATTTTCCTCCAGCTAATAAGAGAAAATTGTTTCCCTTCTCCCTTTTTCCCTCCTTGCCAGAGAAAGGATCTCAACATATACTCTATTTTCGCTAAAATTTTGTTCGGAGCCAATAGAATAGAACACTGATAGAGCATATAGCTATTGAGAATATATTTAATCATAACCAATTTCCCTGCCAGATTTAACCAAACGACACCCCAGTCCATGATTTTGTTTTTGAACTTGTCAATTAAATGATTCCAGTCCGAGCACTTCGGCTTATTTCTAAATATAGGAACGCACGGATATATAAATGAATGCCAAATAGTAACTCCTTAAATTTCAAGTATCCAGGATATCCCAGACATCTCCCTCGGGTTGATGTTCCAACTGTAGATCAAGCTCTTCCTAAGGCTTAGTTTGCTCCCCGAAGCTTGACAGTAGTGATCTAGTTTAGCTTTGAATCTTCTGGCTATGAGCTGACTTGCTCCTCCAAGCAGAATTGTGTCATTTGCAAACTGAGCATGATTGATGTTTTAGTTCCTCGAGCCATACTAATGCCAATTAGGTCCTGGTCCCTCCTAGCTTGCTCGAGTTGGAGACTGAGAACGGAATCTTGATTGCATAGAGCAGAGGCGTAACGGGCAACCTTGCCTCAATCCTCTCGTGGATTGGAAGAAACTAGCTGCTCTTTTGTTTATAAGAGGGGCAATCCAAGGCATATTGATGCAAGCTTTGACCCATCTAATGAAGTTCAAATCGAAGCCATGTATTGCCATAGCATTGAGGAGAAAGGTATGAGAAATTCTGTCAAACACGTTGGCTAATTCAATCTTCGCCACCATGCCTTTTTCGCCATTCTTGAGGATGGAATGAATTGCCTCTTGGACTAGGATAATATTATCCTAGATTCTCCTGCCTTTAATAAAACCTCCTTGGTTCTCTGGCATGATACGGGGCAGAATTTCTTTTAACCTTCTAGCCATTAATTTATTAATAATCTTGTACCCAATATTACACAAGGATATTGGGCAAAATATGTCAAAGGAGCTCGCATCTTTCTCTTTGGGAATTAGAGCAAGAAAGGCCGAATTAGTGCTTCCACCGATTTTGTCACATCTCTGAGATTTTGTCACCATTTTGAATAAGTCTTTCTGAACAATTTACCAGCAAGCTTTGATGAAGGTTGCGTTGAAATCATCTAGACCAGGTGACTTGTCATCCTTCATATTATGCACGCCATCTTTCAACTCTTCAATTGTGATTCTCTTAACCAACCTATCGTTGTCCTTTTTTCTAACTATTTTTGGAATTAAATCCATAATCTTAGTATCATCAACGGTGCCAACATCTACTGTGTAAATAATGTTGAAGTGGTGACTAGCTTCAGATTTGATCTCTTTAAACTCACGAATAACTTTATCCTGGACGTGTATCTCCTGCACCGATTTATAATTCTTTCTCAATTCTTCCTGTTTATGGAAGAACCCCGAGTTACGATCTCCATCTTAGAGTTGGAGACACCTGGGTTTTAGCCTCCCTAGCGCAGCCTCCTGCTTGCAAGCGTCGAAGAACTCTTGTTGTAATTTCACTTCTTTATTTTGGTCCTCCTTAGATATGATTCTAGATTCCATGGAGATCTGGTGGGCCTCAAGTATCAGCATGACTTTCTCTTTTTTAAGGCTTGGAGTTTCAATATTTTTAAGGCTTAGTTCTACGCAAGTTTTCTTCCCAGATGTAGAATGGAGACTCCATGACCGGAGCAGTCCAAGCTTCAGCAACAGTCTTCCCGAAGTCATGGTGAGAGATCCACAGAGGACTGGAACGAAAAGGAATAAGGCCAAGGTTCTGGTCTTTCCTCATCTCGAGCTAGATAGGTTTAAGATATGATCCTCTAAATGCCAGGATTTTGGAAGAGGAATATTCATTACTTACTTTTAGTGGCTATAGGCATCCCCTTCTGGTGTTGCCCTTGCTGCATATTATTCCTGGTGTTTTAGAGAGGTTTTTCCAAAGTTAACTGGGAGCCTTGCAATTTATCCTTGTAAGTGGATTGCTCATGCACCTCCTTGGTGGATCTTCTTCCTCTATATTTCTTCGTGCTTGGGGTAGCCATATCAATTTCCCCTTCCTCTTCTTCCTCTTCCTCATAATCAGATTCCTTCTCTAACCTTTCTTGATTTCCCCCTTCTTTTACCGCCTCTGCTCCTGAATCTGAGTAGGCCAGATAGGCATTTTCTTTCTCAGACAGATCTGGTAAGACAACTTCTGTTTCAGGCTCCTTCTCCTCCCCATTGTTGGGTTTCTCCTTTGTAATGCTAGTCCCGCTCGTCTTCTCATTATCCTTACCTTCCGGCGGGGCTTTACTATGAGAATTTCCCCCCCTTCTTTCCTTTGCATTTCTCTAGTTTTTTTCTTTAGATTTTCTCTTCCTTGTTGGTTTCCATCCATCCTCTTTTTCCTGTTGGTCTTCTTGCTTTTGCGGACAATTACAGAAAAAATGTTCGTATTCGTGGCACCCTCTACATTTGAATGGGATTTGCTCGTAGTCCAACTCTTGCAAGTGGTACCAGTTCCCTACTGTGAGCTTAATTGCCTCCGGTAATTCGGCTTCTAGATCCACCTCAACGCAGATGCAGGAACAAGCATATTGATCTTTTGGGCTTGCCATATCAATATACCTTCCCAACGTATTCCCGATTGCTTTGAGCGAATTTGGATTCCAACAATGCATTGGGAGGTTTGGGAGCCTAACCCAGATTGGGTCAACCTTAGGTATGTCTACCTCAGGATCGAAGTCTAGCGTCCAATTATTCAGGTAGAGGCCTTGTGGTCCCATGAAATAGGGCATGTTTCAGAATATTAGTTCCTTGTCCTCCTTAGCTTCGAAGTCGAATAAGAAGTAACCTCTTCCAACTGAGTAAGAAGCTACATTTTTCGAGATCAAGGATCTCCAATTCCTCTAGACCCATTTCTCTGTTGATTTTGGACATGGCCAAAATCTAGTGAATTTCCCAATCAAGGCTCGTTCTGCTAGTGAGAGAGCCACCCGAATTGTGTCCTCCTGTGGCAAAGCTACAACCGGAACATCTTCAATCCGTTTGATGAACTTCGGAGGGGATCCCTTAGAGGTCTTTTTTCTTTGTTCGATGACAAGCTTTTTGAATACTTCCGAGAAAGGGGCATTGGTCGGCCCGCCCTTCTCAGTCCCCATTGGCCAACAATATCCTTTCACCAAATCTGGCTCCCACAACACTCTAGAAGTCGATTCACATCCTGCATGCAGATCACAGATCGAAGCAAGCACACTGATTTGCTCCCAACAGAGGGTGGAATCTCCAGGCACGCAGCCTCACGAGCCAAGACCACACACATGCATGCAGATCATAGGAGCCTGATCGGGGTCAAACACCTATGCTAGATATTGATTGATTGCGATCTCAAAGATGCAGAGCATTCAAACACCAAACCCAAGCCTGATCGATGCTGCATGCAGAGCATCGTTCATCTTCCTTGTCATTTTTTATTAATATTCAAGTTTTATGTTTTTAATTATGCCAAAATGCATCGTGAATGTGCAATGCACATAGATCTCTACATTATTTTGCTACATGCATTTCCATATTATTGATTATGATCACATGATTAAGCCCAATTATTTCATAAATGTTAACTCATGACATTAGTGACTTTTATGACTACTAACATTGACTCCTTCAATTGTTGACATTGACATATCTACATATTGTTTTGTGTTGCATTTCCTAGGGAAACCTATCAATTAGTTCCCTTCAACATCTTATAAGGACTTCCTAATCAATTTTTTATTGACTTAAATTTTCACCAACTCACAATTAGTAAAGTACATTACCATGACTTAATAATCATTTCATTCACCACAAGTTGCAAAATAAATTAGACTATAAAATATACATAATAAGAAATTTGACTTTAATTTAGTGTTTTAAAAAATTACCATATGTTTAATTAGGAAAATAAATTGTAATGGGTTTGTTAGATTGGATCATTTTGTCATCCAA
>LPNX010870702.1:309625-355047 GCA_001517045.1 Pseudotsuga menziesii
TTGCCCAGATGGAATGTACATTTCAACCCTTGTACTGCTAAACTGGTGAAAAGGCACTTGTTGCTGCTCTTACCAGGTTTCTGATTGTTTTGTTGTAACATCAAGGGTTTCTGAGCAGTGGAAAGTTCTATTGGAAAATTCATCCACATTGACGACTACCATCTGTTGGGTTCGAACGGTAAAGCGCCTCATGTGTTGGTTGAAATGGATGTTACGAATGGTTTGTCGGAGGAGCTTGAGGTGGTGTGGGAAGAAGGGCCATTCACTCAAACGATGGACTATTGGAGAGTCCCGTTTAGATGCCATCGTTGCAATCTCACGAGACATTCAAAATATTTATGTACAACTCGATGCAGGAATGAGGTTGATTTCTTGAATTCTGGTGAATTTGACATGGAGTTGGTCGATGACGTCGACTTTCCTTTTCCGCTTGATCACGCGTCGGCTTCATCGTTTGTAGGTAAGTTCGCAAGTTATTTTAAATTTCATTCCAGTTGATGAGTTATTTGGATTATTGTCGGTCGAGAGCCATCCTTTTCTGGCTGAGAATATGGTTGTTTCTCCAGGTAAGAGGGCAAGGAATTCTTTATAAGCGGAAGAGGGTTTTATTAGTCGAGTAGATGATATTGGTGGTGTATTGGACTGTCATCTCCCTTCTATCTCTTGCCCACCTGAAGAGTCTCCCATTTTTAGAATGGATGATTTTCCTTCTTTGCCTAAGGTCTCTGCGGATTCACCCTCTTTTAGAATTTCCTTCTCGCATTTAGAGGACCCTGCCTCAAATCAACCCTTGGGCCATTCTGGGGGGAGATCTCCTTTGAAAAATTATTCGACATCCACAGAAGGGCAGGATACTATTGCCATCTCTTCCATCTGTAGACTAAATGTCTCAGTGAGAAAACCTAGGAAAAAAGGGAAGGATAAGCCCACAAATTCTTGTTCGGTGGTGGGTGGCGGTGGTGACCCAGAGTGTCGAAACCCTAAGATCTCGTCCCTTTTTGATGAAGGTCTGCCTCGGGTTATATATTTTTCTATAGTCTCCTATGATTGGGCTCTTAGAGAAGTAACAACCCTTGGCAATGTTAAGAAATGATAATTGTTTCCTTTAACGTCAGAGGGTTAGGTAGTGGACCCAAAAGAGTTGCCTTGAATGGTTTTTTTAGAAAAAATGAAGCCCTATGTGTTATTATTACAAGATACTATGATGAATGTGGTTTCGTCCTGTGATTATTTCCTTAAACTGAAACCATCTGGGCGTGTTTCAGCATGGGACTTGAGCGGTTTGTCGAGTGGCACGCTGGTGGCATGGAATCCCTAGGTGGCAAATATTAAGGATTTTAAAACAATAGTTGGCATTTTGGTGGAGGGACACTTACTAGGGTATTCGAAGATTATAAGGGTTCTCAATATTTATGCTCCTTATAGCAGAAGAAAGGAGTATTGGGATACCATTTTCCACTTTGGTATATTAAAGGATAAGCCACTCATTGTAGCAGGTGATTTGAATCTTACAATATTAATGGACAAGGTTTGGGGTGCAGGTAAATCTGAAGACCCTCTCGCTAATTTTTTAAGGGAAAAATTGAAAGAATTGAAGTTAGTTGACATAGAGCCAAATATATTGTGTCCAACTTGGCCCAACGGAAGATGTGGGGTAACATGCCTTGCAAAAATACTTGACAGGTTTTTGATGGCCGAGGAACTCTGTGAAGATTTCAGACGGTATGGAACTTGGTCACACTTCCTTGGTTTCTCTAATAATAAGGTGGTTTTAATGTAATTAGACTTCGACACAAATCCGGTTAAATACCCATTTAAGTTTAATCCTATTTGGCAGGAGGACCAAAAGTTATGTGCTTTTGTTAGGGAACAATGGCGTTCATTTTCAGTAGTAGGCTACCAATCAATGATGTATGGTTTGGTGGCCAAGTTAAATAAGTTGAAATTCAAAGTTCAAAATTGGGAGAAATTAAAAAAGATAGAAGTTAATGAGGAGATGGAGCAGATAGACTCAGAAATCCAATCTCTTTTAAACTCAGTGGATGATCAATAACAGACAAGAAAGAGAGACTCTGGGTTTTGGAAACAAGAAGAGGAGTCCTACTTAGGAAAAAAGAGGAAACCTTACGCTAGAAGAGTAGAGAAGTATGGCTAAAATCAGGTGATAACAACTCGAAGTTTTTCCACAAATGTGCAAACCAAAGAAGAATGTGAAATTCAGTTTGGGAAATTGCTACGGACAAAGGGGAGAACTGTCGTGACCAAATTTCCATAAGAAAGGAGGCAGTTGATCATTTTAAAACCTTGTTCTCACAACAAGAAGGGCTCACCATAATCGATCAAATGAATACTATCAGAAACTTCCCTCGAATGTTTGATGAAGAAGATTGCAACATTGTCGACAGGCTGGTGACTGTATCTAAGGTAAAATATATGTTAAATTTGTTTGTTAAGGACAAGAGTCCAGGCCTCGATGGCTGGATGATTGAATTCTATAGTCATTTTTTTATCTCCTTGGATAAGAAATTACAGAGGTAGTGGAAGAGTCACGCTCCCAAAGAAAAATCAATGAGATGTTGAATTCTACTTATCTCACTCTATTCCTAAAAAGGATCATCCAGACTCGTTTAACGATTATCGATCGATTTCTCTATGTAATCTCCTCCATAAAATTATCACTAAAATCATTAGTGAAAGACTGAAGCCCTTTTTAGGTAAGTTTATATCTGAAAATCAGTTTGCTTTCCTATTGGAAAGACAAATCACAGATGCAGTGGGGGTTTTGCAGGAATGTCTTCATACGAGACAAGTAAACAAAAAAACTGCCTTCTTTCTCAAACTAGATTTGATGAAGCCCTATGACCGGGTTGACTGGTCCTACTTAAGAATGATCCTTATTCAAATTGGATTATCACCTGATATGGTGGAATGGATGATGAATGCAGTCTCTTCTGCCCGCTTTGCAGTGCTGATCAATGGTGTGCCAACCGATAATTTTTACAAAAACAGGGGCCTACGGAAAAGCTGCCCACTCTCGCCGTATTTGTTTATCTTGGAAATCAAAGGGCTCATCCTCCTCATTCAACATGAAAAAAGTCAAAGTTTCTTTCAGGGTCTAAAGGTTTCCAGAGAGATTTTAATTACCCATTAATTGTTCGTTGACGATGTCATTATCATTGGAGGGGGATTTGTTTGTTATGGAATGGAAGCATTTACAATCACTCTTATTGGAGTTTTGTATTGCATCTGGGTTAGAGGTAAGCAACTCTAAATCTTACCACTTATACTCTTGTAAATACCATGCCCTAATTGACTCTTTAATTTTGCTCTTTCCTTTTAAATATGGTATTATTGAAGATGGGGTCAGATACTTGGGATTTCTCTTAAAACCCAATGGGTGAGACCCCAAAGAATGGAAGTGGTTAATAAAGAATATCATCAAGAAAATTACAGAATGGCCTTGTCCCTTTCTCTCCATGGGAGGCAGATTAGTTCTTGTTTCATCGATTTTGCAAGGAATCCCAGTATAATGGATGTCCTTATTTTCCATTCCCTCAATGATTTTCTCAAGGATCAGAGCTAAACTCTTCAAATTTATATGGGTTGGCAATCTGGAAATTAGTAAATATCATTTGGCACCTTAGGAGAAAATATATCGCTCCCCTGTGATCTAGGAAGCTAGGGAATCAAACACTTGGGTATTTTCAACTCTTTTGTGTGTGCCAAATCACTTTGGAGGTCTATGTTCAGTACAAGACTAAGGGGAAAAATCATTAAGGTCAAATATTTTAAAGCTCTGGATCCAATACACTAGTTGAGAGCTGGAAAAAGATCAATTTCTCAAGCTTTGACCATTTGGAACAATTTGACTAAAATCCTCCCAATTATTACTTAGATCCAAGGTGGGCAGGGGAATTTTGATGTTCTTGGGCATCGATCCTATTTGCGATTTGGGGTAGACTTCATTATGTTATATTTTTACAGTTTAATCAATATGATCTAGGATCTCATCTGAGGGAATAACATGCACAACAATAATCACAAGAGACAAGAGACACAAAGATTTTCCTCAGGGAAACCATAAAGGAGAAAACCCTCCAACTTTCTCGAAGATAAAATGAGCACCAATAGCAAAAGTAAAACCCAAAAGTATAAAGATGATCTTCGACAGCTACTCTCTCTCTCACTTGTGCGAGCTAGTCCTCTCTCTCTCATGCATTATTGATGAGTGAGTGTGTGTGTTAAAATAGGGATTCACACTCTCTATTTATACCTTTTTTCCACTTAACATTCTCCCTACAAGGCCGACTTCTCTAGGAGAGTCTAATAACCCTAATATAACTTAACTGAGAGGTCTAATGCCCCGACATACAATGGAGTGTTAACCTCAATGACTTTACATGACTTGATTACATTAATGGCTCTCTCGATCGGAGGAACAAACATCTCCGTCGAGGTACAATGAAATATACAAGTGAATATCTTTCGAAGTTACAAATACATTAACACTCCCTCTTAACTAGAAAGGCATTCTCTTGACACAGACATCAATACATATAGGCACAAGTCTTCAACATTGGATCATCATCGTCACTGTTGTTGTTGTTCTCATCATTTCGATTAAATGGTGCTATCTCTCGAATCTACTCGTCATAGGAAGTTCTATAGAGCCAACCTTTTTTCATGTTGCATGTAGGCCTAGCCTCCATGTAGGTCTTCATCATCTCTGTGAGCAAGCCATCAAGTAGGTACATATCAGGAATTAGTATATGCCTCTAGCAAAACCTGCAAGATCCCACTGTTACCTCATCATCTTCAGATCGTCTCATCGTCACACGGAGCACATCCCAGATACACATAACACAACACGTACATCCACCGTTATTGGAGGACAAACCTAACACCATCCGAGAAAGGTTCAACAATTACATCAACAGCCATGGGAGGACCAGCCTACCACCATGTTAGAAAAGCTCGGAAAGTACATCAACGACCATGGGGTTGATACACATAATACAACACTTACATCCATCGACATTGGAGGACAAACCTACCACCATCTGGGAAAGGCTCAATAATTACATCAATGGCAATGGGAGGAACAACCTATCACCATGTCGAAAAAGCTCGACAATACATCAACAACCATGGGAGGACCAACCTACCACCATGTCGAAAAAGCCCAGCAATTACATCAACGACCATGGGAGGACCAACCTACCACCATGTCGAAAAAGCCCAGCAATTATATCAACGACCATGGGAGGACCAACCTACCACCATGTCGAAAAATCCCATGTGTATTTGTGTCTTCCGGACTCATCACTTCCCCTTGGAAGGAACCTCGATCTGAAGTATACCAAGCTTCTCTCTGAAGTATTCAAACTTCACTCTGGTTAGCAGCTTGGTCAATACATCGACTATCTGCTCATCCGTCGCAACATACTGGAGCTTCACTGCTCCTCTCTGCACCATATCCCTGATACAATGATACTTGATCTCGATGTGCTTCGACTTGTCATGGAACACTGGGTTCTCAGACAACTTCACACAACTCTGGTTGTCGCAATATATACAAGTAGCATTCAACTGGAGATAAAAAAATCAAACAATAGCTTCCTCAGACATATTGTCTCACAACTAGCCGAACAAGTTGCGACATACTCTGCTTCGGTTGTGCTTAGTGCCACGCGAGACTATTTCCTGCTAAACCAAGAGATCACACATGATCCCATACCGACGCAGCACCTCGAAGTGCTCTTCCTATCAATGGAACTGCCTGCCCAATCTGAATCCACATAATCCTCCAGGATAATCTTCTGATTCGCATCATACTTGAGTCCATAATCAATTGTACCCTTCAGATACCTCGAAATATGCTTTGCGGAAATCATGTGAACATGTCTCGGATTCATCAGGAATTGGCTCAATGTGTTCACAACAAAGCAAATATCTGGTCTCATATTCGTTAGGTACATCAAGGATCCAATCATTTGATGATACATCGTGGCATCAACCGACTCTGATGAAGCATCACTCAATAGCTTTAGGTTCAATTCCATAGGTGTGGCCATGGCCTTGTAGTCCATCATCCCGAAGCTCTTTAGATCTCCACTGCATAATTCCCTTGTCCAAGGAAGATTCCATCCGCACTCTGCCACACCTCCATGCCTAGAAATTAATGCATCATACCTAAGTCCCTCATCTCGAACTCAGCAACAAACTTCCTCTTCGTGTCAGCAATCAACCCATCCTCACCTATGACAAACATGTCATCTACATACAATAAAAGTATCGCTGGGTTCCCTTCCTCAACCTTGTAGTAAAGGTTGGATTCTGCTTTACTTTTGGTAAAGCCCAAACTAGTCAGGAAGCTGTCAATCCTGTCGTACCACGTCATGAGTCTATGTTTCAAACCATACAAGGCCTTCTTCAATTTGCACACATGAGTCTCCCTATCATGTGTTTCAAATCCGAGTGGTTGCTCCACATACACTTCCTCTTCCACTACACCATTCAAGAACATTGTCTTGCATCCATCTGGTGTATCTTCCATTTCATCACTACAACCATAGAAAGTACTAATGTAATGGAAGTGTATCTGGCTACAAGTGCAAATGTTTCTTCATAATCTATCCCTTCCTTCTGGGAGAAGCCACGTGCCACAAATATTGCCTTGTGGTTTCTCTATGCTTCCATCTGCAACATGCTTGATCTTGTAGACCCACTTGGAAGTTACAACAAACTTTCCTACTGGTCTCGAGACCACATCCTAGACATCATTCTTCATGATCGACTGGTATTCTTCGATCATGGAATCCTTCCATTCTTTCTTCTCAGTTGCTTCCTCGTAGTTGGAAGGTTCTTTATCAATGATGTCACACAACATGGCTACATAACTGGAGAATGGTCTAGATCTCTTTCTTTCTCTATGCATTCCCTCAGGAGCACCATATCTCTCTGCATCTTGAATTACTTCTCGTACCCATGTTGGTTTCCTCTTTTGAGAATTATTCTCACAAGGTGGATCTACAGGTTCTTGTGGGTCTTCTATCTCGTGTTCTCCATAATTTTATGGATTCACTTCATTCATTGTTGTATCTCAGATATAGGGTGCTTATGTTTATTCAATGTCTTCAACATGTATCTTTATAGATTTGTGATATCCTGAATCTTTGTCGAATGTTACATCCTTGTTGATGTCGATCTTCTTGAATCCTGGGAAATATATTTTGTAAGCCTTCAAGCTTTCACTATATCCCACAAATATACCCTTCTTTCTTAAAGGATCTAGCTTTGTCCTCTTCGATTTCAGTATGTGTATGTACACCGAGAAACCAAATATTCTGAGATGGATGACTTCTGGTTTCTTGCCAGAGAAGGATTCTTCTAGTGTCTTGTTCTCAAGTACTCTATGCAGAGTATGATTTTGTCATACACAGTTGCCCTTAGCAGCTTCTGTCCATAGATGCATAGGAAGATCCTGATCATGAAGCATTGCCCTTGTTGCTTCCATAATTGTTATATTCTTCCTTTCTGCAACTCCATTATGTTGTGGATTATATGGAGTGGTCAACTCCCTCTTAAACCCTGACTTTCTGCATAATTCCTTGAATTCTTCTGAAGTAAATTCTCCGCCATTGTCTGAACAAAAGGTCTTGATTTTCTTATATGTGTGATTCTCCACCAGGGCTTTGAATTCCTTAAATTTGCTGAATACTTCATCTTTGTTCTTCAAGAAATATATCCATGTCTTCCTAGAAAAATCACCAATGAAAGAAACATAATATACATACCCACTCAATGAAGTGGATGACATCGGACCGCATACATAGGAATGGATGATTTCCAAGATTCCTTTTGCATTGCTCTCGCTACTTGGAAATGTCTTCTTTGTGTTCTTTCCCTTTGCACATCCTTTGCAAACGCCTTGATGCTTTGCCTGGATTTCTGGAAGACCTTCAACAACTTTTCTTGCAAGTGGCAGTGCCCTATAGTGCACATGTGCAAGCCTTCTATGCCAAAACTTGTTCTAGTTGGCCCTTTAATTTGTATAAGCCTCCCTCTTACTCTCCAATCATTACCACATCATCTATGGCATTTCCCTTTGGCAACATAAGAACTTGGCCATCTACAATTGCAACACTCGTACCTTTTGCATCCAATACATATATGGAGAGAATATTCTTCTTTAGTCCTGGTACAAACAAGACATCTTTCATATTCATAGACTTTCTCGAGTCTAGCTTATATGAGGCTTCACCACTTCCTTTTATAGGATACTGGTAGTCATCCCAAAGTTTCACTTTGTGGGGTGACTCATGTTCGGATATATTCATGAAGGATTCCTTGAATCCTGTCATATGCTTGGAAGCCCCACTATCTATGAGCCAATCGGAAGCCCCACTATCTATGAGCCAATCATTGCTTCCATGTGTAATAGTTCCTGTGAGGGTAGAAATCAAAACATACTCTTCATCACTTGAAGAATCTTCACTTTCTTCTTTGGCTCTCTTCCTAGGAGGTTCATCATCCTCTGCAGTGTGAGCATGATGTCTTCATTTGTTGTTGTTCTTCTTGTGAGAGCCACCTTTATTTATAGGACAATCTCTGGAGAAGTGTCCCTTCTCATCACATGTATAGCATTTGACATTAGATAGATCTCTCCTGGGTCTTCGAGGGTTATCTTTCTGATTCTGGTGATGATGCTTTCCTTTCTTGTGATGAGAGTACTCCCTTTTGTTATTCTTGGTGTGTGTTGTGAGATCTTGATCTTCATTTCCCATCTTTTCTTCTCAAGCTACGATTTGAGCTTCTTCTTGTGAGCATTCCTCCCACAGCCTACTGAAAGTGATTAATTTTCTTTTAGCACAAATTCCTTGAATAAAGGAGAACCATGACCCAGGGAGACCATTCAAGGTGGTCATCACAACTTCTCCATTCTCTACGTCTTCTTCCACAGCTTCAAGTGGTTCTTTGAATTGAGAGACCCTTGTAAAGTATGACTGTATGGTCTCTGCATTCTGGATCTTTACATTCTTCAACTGATTTCGCAAAGTCATCTTTTGATTTATATTCTTTCCTTCAAATAGCTTGGTAAAGGAATCAAGTATCTCTTTAGCTGTCTTTAAGGAAGACGTGGTACAAGGTGATCCTTGATAGAATCAACAATAATCCTCTTGGCTTTGACCAAGTTCTTCTTGTGTAAGGCTTTATCCTTATTTCTCTCCGGGACTGGAACCTCTCCACTTATGTAGGTGTCCAATTCATTTTCTTCAAGAACAAGTGAAATCCTATACTTCCATGCTCGAAAGTTATTAGCTCCTTCAAGCTTATCATCAAGCTTGGTGTGATGAGACATCTTTAATGAGAACCTCAAATGGAAATACAGAAGATTTAGATCTTACCACTTTGAGACACCCAGACTCGACTTGGAGTTGATCTTCCCCAGTGTTGGTTTTCTCGTTCGGGGTCAAATTAGGGTTTGACTTTCCCTGAGTTTTACCCAACCAAAAATTTCGATCTTGGTTTCTAAATTTCGATTTTAAGGAGGAGAACAATCCTATGCTGGGATCACTCAAAAATTCCACTTCTGTGAAAAGCCCTACTTTCCTGCAGTAGTGACGGGCCAAAAACTGAAAATGCTCAAAATCCAATTATGTTTCGACAAAAAGATGCGCCTTCCTTAAGAAAATTAGCCTAGCCTCATTTTGCTGATGATCTGTGGAGAGAAACCCAAAAATTAAAAATCCCTAGCTTCTGTAGCTGCACAATGTCTTCTTCTCAGGTTAGCTCTAATACCGTGTTAGATTTTTACAGTTTAATCAATATGATCTAGGATCTTATCTCAGATAATAACATGCACAACAATAATCACAAGAGAGAATAGACAAATTTTCCTCTGGGAAACCATAAAGGAGAAAACCCTGCAACTTCCTTAGAGATAGAATGAGCACCAGTAGCAAAAGTAAAACTCAAAAGTATAAAGATGATCTTTGGCAGCTGCTCTCTTTCTCACTTATGTGAGTTAGTCATCTCTCTCCCATGCGCTATTGATGAGTGTGTGTTAAAATAGAGATTCACACTCTCTATTTATACTATTTTTCCACTTTACGTTCTCCCTACAAGGTCGACTTCTCTAGGAAAGTCTAATAACCCTAATATAACTTAACTAAAGGGTCCAATGCTCCAACATACAATGGAGGGTTAACCTTAATGACTTTACATGACTTAATTACATTAATGAATCTCCCGATCGAAGGAACAAGCATCTCCGTCGAGGTATAATGAAATACAAAATGAAATATACAAGTGAATATCTTCTGAAGTTACAAATACATTAACACATTACTCTCACTTGAACTTGTTAGGGAGCTCCATCATCGAAATATTTATGTTTTGAAGGATATTCAATGGATGACAGGTTCGATGAAATGGGTTAATTCTACGGCTATGGGACTGACTGGCAGGTTAGTTGTGGAGTGGGACAGGTTTATTCTTGCACTTAATCAAGGGAATATTTCCATTTCTGAAGAATCTGATAAGCTGATGTGGGTAATAATTCCAGAGAAGGCTAGGTGTCTGCAAAACTTGCATACCGAGCTTCTATCTCAGAGTTGTCTATGTTTGAGGCTAAATGGTTAATGAAGTAGATTTGGAAAGTGCCCATTCCACTGAAAATTAAATCGTTTGCTTGGCTCTACCTAAAAAATAAGATACTGACTTGGGAGGGATTACATGGTAGAGGTTTTGTGGGCCTAAGAAGATATCCCTTATGTTTTTAAAATCGGATATTGTCTCTCATATGCTTGGAGACTGTTCTTATTTCCTCGAGATATGGCTATTACTCATTAACCATTTTAATTTACAACACAACTAGGATGGGGCTTCAGTTCTTGATAATCTTTTGGTATGGCATAGTAGAAAAGAACATTTCAGTCATCTCCCCTTTTTTGTGATGTGGGAGGTATGGAAGGCTCGAAATGCCTCCATTTTCTCCAACTTTTTGCATAAACCTGAGATGATATATTTGAAGATCTTATCTTCCTTTTTTGAATGGAGTAAAGAGAAATCAACCAAAAGACAAAGAGATTACTCCTTCCCTTCTCTTTTGCAAGAGCATCTAGTGGGCTTCTTTGATGGAGCAGCTTTGAACGGGGAGTGTGGTACCGACTTTGTTATCCTAATTGACAAGGACAGATTTATCAAAGGTTGGTTAAAGGCAAGCATGGGTACAAATACTAGGGCGGAAGCCATTGGCACCTAGAGTCTCTTTTTTAGTGGCAATTCTCGGGGGATAAAGCATTTACCAGTCTTAGGTGATTCCCAAGTCATTATCAATTGGGCTATGGGCAAGGGCCAAGTGAAGTCCCTGGAATTAAACCATTGGCTTGAAAATATCAAAGTTTTGATGCAAGAGTTCTCTTGGTTATCTTTCAACCATATTTACAGTGAACTAAATAAGGTGATTTGCTCTCAAAAATTGATCTAACAGTTATGGACGGTAGAATTCAGTTTTCTTATTATTTCGCTGGCTCTATTATAGAACAAGAAATGTGAGGTTTTTCTAAATATGTCTCTGAACTCTGAGAGTTTTTAATAATCGATGGAAGACTTGTGTTCCTTTTCTGTGTTTCAACCACAATATAGGTTAGTAATTTTTGTTGTTCCGTATAGTCTTTTTTGTTGTTGTTTGGCATATCTATTTCTGGATCTCTGACTTAAATGTAAATTTGACACAACTTTTTATCAATACAAAGTTGTTCTTTATTACTGAAAAAAAAAATGTAACAGAAAAATCTATATATATATATATATATATATATAATGAATCATTTAATAAATGAATATGCAATTAGATTCATTATTTATTAATAAAATCATAATAAATATAAAATATAATTAGATTCATTATTTATTCATAATAAATTTATCTCAATATTATCGACATTATCTCCGTAGGAATTGGAACAGAAAAATCTATATTTTTTTTATGAATCATTTAATAAATGAATATGCAACATGATTAGATTCACTATTTATTCATAAGATCATAATAAATAGGAATTGGAAGAGAAAAAACTATATTTTCTTTTTAATGAATCATTTAATAAATGAATATGCAACATGATTAGATTCAATATTTATTCATAATATCATAATAAATATATACATTTGGAGTGAAAAAATATGATTAAATTCACTATTTAATCATAATTAATTTATCTCGGCATTATCGACATTATCTCCATAGGAATATGGAACAGAAAAAACTACAATTTTTTAATGAATCATTTAATAAATGAATATGTAACATGATTAAATTCACTATTTATTCATAACAAATATATATACATTTAGACTGAAAAAATATGATTAGATTCACTATTTATTCATAATAAATATATACATTTAGATTGAAAAAATATCAATTTATTGTTGCAAAATGGTTGGATCAGCACAAACTGTGAGATTATATAGAAATAATTATGTAAACTACATAGAAAAATTTATGGTAATGAATCATTTAATAAATGAATATGCAACATGATTAGATTGACTATTTATTAACATTTAGAGTGAAAGCACAAACTGTGAGATTATATAGAAATAATTATGTAAACTACATAGAAAAATTTATGTTAATGAATCATTTAATAAATGAATATGCAACATGATTAGATTGACTATTTATTAACATTTAGAGTGAACAAGGTATTTGCAACATAATTAGATTGACTATTTATTAACATTTAGAGTGAACAGCGCATGTGTAATATTTTTCTCTCTTCAAAAAAGATCGAACTTCATAATAAAACAAAGAAACATGACAACTTGACTTTTCGGATGGAATCACTCTGTATTTGTAACATGATTAGATTGACTATTTATTAACATTTAGAGTGAACAAGGTATTTGTAACATGATTAGATTGACTATTTATTAATATTTACACTGAACAAGGCATGTGTAATATTTTTTTTATAACTTTTTTTGGCTAAGCTGAAGACGCCTTGGGAAAAACGTTGATCCTATCAACGATTGGAAGCTCGATCTGCAGGATTGGGCGCTGAAGGACGCTGGTTGGATGCGATCTGAGCCTCCTCGATCTGCCCACGCTGTGCTGGATCTGCTGGTGGGCTGCCAGGAGTGCTATGCTGGCCACTCAGGCTTTGATTGGCCCCTTCTTGTAGGAGACCATGTGCTGAGTTGGGATCTGGTAGGGTAGGCTGATGGCGCCAGAGGTGGTTACCTTTGAGAGTGCTTTCAATCGGCTTTTAGCTTCTCAGTCCCAGAGATCCAGTAAAGGTGAACCCCCGAAATTTGTGAAAAGAATTGAAGACGTACCAGAAGTGCCTTGCCTCCGGAAGAAACCATCCGGGTTGCCCTCTCTCTGGCAGACCGAGCTCTGATCGGTTAATTCACGGGACTATGGCCATCGCCAAAAACAACGAAAAACTGAATCCAAAGAAACTGGAGACCACTGATCTCAAAAAATGTGGCTTCATACTCTGTCGGAAGAGGTTACTTCCTCTTCAACTTCGAATCTAAGGAGGATAAAGACCTAATCTTCAGGAATGGGCCTTATTTCATGGGGTCGCAGGGCCTCTATCTCAATGGATGGTCCCCAGACTTTGATCCGGAGGCGGACATTCCCAAAGCTATCCTAGTCTGGGTCAGACTCCCTAATCTCCCTATGCACTGCTGGAATTCCAAATCTCTCCAAGCCATTGGGAACGCCCTGGGGAAATACATTGACATGGCTAGCCCCAAGGACCAATACTCCTGCGCCCGCATCTGTGTGGAAGTGAACCTCGAAGCTGGACTCCTGGAAGCTATCAAATTAACAGTGGGAAACTGGGCTCACTTCCAAAAGCTTGACTATGAACAACTCCCATTCAAATGCAAGGGCTGTCACGAATATGGACACTTCATTCGGAACTGCCCCAAAAAGCCTGAAATCCAGCAAAACAAAGCGGAGGGATGACATAGGGTGAATAGGGCTAAATCTAAAAATCACTCTGCTGAGGACCCAAAGAAGGGTGAGGGGATTAGATCCACTGCCCCCGTTGAAGGATCCCAAGAAATTCCCCCCCCCCCAAAAAAAAAAATCATCGAAGTAAGGGATGAGACAAACGAAATTGAAGAAAAATCTAATAATGGAGACAGTAAGGAATTTGGAGCAGCCACTTCAGATCACCAAAGGAAAGATCAAGATGAAGCCACAACAATGTTAAAAGAAGGAGATAGCATGGGGCAATCAGAGGAAGAGCTAGAGCTAGAAACGGATGAGGAGGAAGAGGAGGAAGGGGAAATCGAGTTGTCTACCCCTAGACGGACTAAAACCAAGGGAAGGAAATCTAAAAAAGAAGTAAGGGATCAAGCTACCTACAAGGACAAGATGCAAGGGTCCCAGTTAACCCTAGAAAAGATGCTGAATAACACTAGAAATACTCGCCACTAGGGGCATGCTCGGAAAGGGATGCCCTTAATTACCAAAAGTAAGTAATGAAGGTCCTCTACTGGAACTGCAGGGGTCTCGGTAGCAAATAAAAAAAAGAAAGTATGACAGATTTAATATCCATTCATCAACCGGACATCTTGCTGGTCCAGGAGACCAAAATGGAGGAAGATGTATTTCTCCAAGTAAGTCTGAAGTTCTGGAAAAAAAAAGGCAAAGCTGCAACTAGCTCAAGGGGCGCATCTGGCAGCATTGGCACCCTATGGGATGATAAGAAGTTTGAAGCCGTAGACATCAAGCATAACACCTACTGGATCCTCACCCAGCTGAGGCAAATAGACTCCAATATCCTGGTAAGTATCTTCAATATTTATGCACCAAATTCGTATGCTGAAAAACAAATCTGTTGGAATCTCCTCCGTGAGGAAAGGAGTAATCTGGATGGAAACATTATCCTTGCTGGGGATTTAAACATCATCCTGAGCCAAGATGAAAAGAGAGGGGGCTCTCTGGTCAGAGACCCTATCAGAGAAATGGTGGATGACATCATTATGGACTGGAATTTAATGGACGTAAAGCCCTCTGCCGGCAAATATACCTGGAATAATAAAAGGATTGGGCCGGGGCACATCGCTGCCAGACTTGATCGCTTCTTGATCCAGGACTCTTTCCTCCTGCTTGGGCTGAACCTGTCCTCTAAAATATTACCTTTTGGAGGCTCGGATCACAAGCCTATTCTACTAGAGATGGAGAATGGCAAGAATCTGGGCCCGATACCGTTCAGATTTAACCATTTGTGGGCCAATCGCCCCGAGTTCCTAAGAATTGTCATTGAGTCATGGTCCCCACCGGTCACAGGGTCCTCCTTCTACGTTTGGGAGGAGAAGTTGAGACGCTTAAAGAAATCTTTAAAAGAATGGGCCAAGTCGCTACCTCTTCCTGCTCAAGTTAAAACTCACGCTGCCCTTGCGTTGGAGCTCCATCAATCCAAAATTGAGGTGGAATCTGTAGATTATAAAGATCTTCAATTGGAGGCCAAGCTCCACTCAGACCTTCACGTTGCATGTTGGCAAGAATCTGAATGGTGGAGGCAAAAATCAAGGTGTAAATGGCTTAAAGATGGCAACCAGAACACCAGTTATTTTCATAAACAAGCTGTGGCCAGAAAGAATTTTAATTATGTAAATGAGATACAAGTCCAGGATAAATTGATTACCAACTTTGAAGATATTAAAAAGGCAGCGACTACTCATTTCCAGGAATTGTACACGGCCCAGCCCAATCTTGAAGACGCCGACCTCCTTAATCTCGTTCCCAGAATAGTGAAGAAAAAGGATAATGAATTGCTGTTAAAAGCCATCACGTTGGAGGAAATTAAGAAAGCAGTTGACGCTATGGAGGATGACCGAGCTCCGGGGCCAGACGGTTATAATGTCAATTTTATTAAAATATGTTGGGACATAGTAAAACATGAACTCTTTAAAATGATTTCTAAATCTCAGAGGTGCAGCAGAGTTGGAGGTAGTACAAATTCTGCGTTCTTGGCCCTCATCACAAAAGAGAAGGATGCAAAGTCTTTTGATAGATTCAGGCCAATATCCCTGTGTAACATAGGGTATAAAATTATTACAAAGATCATGGCCAGTAGATTAAAAAACATCCTGCCTTATCTGGTTTCGGAGAACCAAGGAGGATTCGTTAAAGGTAGAAAGATTTGGAATAATGTCATCTTAGTCCAAGAGGCTATTCACTCTAGTCTGCAGAATGGGGATAAAGGAATGGTGGTCAAGCTCGATCTAGCCAATGCTTTCGACAGTGTCAACCACACATTTTTATGCCAGGTAATGCAGAGATATGGATTCGCTCCAGAATTTATCAGCTGGGTCACGGCCTGTATCAGTAAACCGTGGATAGCCCCTCTAGTCAACGGAAGAGCAGCACCCTTCTTTCAAGCTACGAGAGGACTGAGGCAAGGGTGCCCACTCTCCCCCCTGCTTTATGCCATTCAGGCTTCTGTCCTTAGCTATTAGCTGAAAATGCCAGGCAAGAGCAGGACCTTCCAGGCATCAGAATGGCCAGAGGTGTTAAAGATATTAATCATGCGCAATTCGCGGATGATACCATCCTTCTCGGAGGAGCTAGTCCAATCATTGCTCGCCATTTCAAGAGTGAATTGACCTGTTACTGTCAAGCCTCTGGCAGTAAAATCAATCTAAGAAAGAGCCACATCTATGGCTGGAATATAAATCCCAGGGAAATGCTAGAGATCTCCCGGGTTCTTAACATGGAAGGAGTTGTCTCCTGGGAGTCCTTCAAATACTTAGGAGTGCCTATCTTCAAAACTAAGTCCAATAGCTTAGCCTGGCAACCAATTGTGGATAAAATTAAAAGTAAAATCACGGGATGGGGGACAGCCTGGCTAAATTTGGTTGGGAAGGTAATTCTAATTAAGGCCGTGTTGAATAGCTACTTACTATACCAATGTTCTCTGATTCTCGCTCCAGTCAAAATTATTTCCCAAATTGAGGGACTGATGAGATCTTTTCTGTGGCAAGGTGGAGCTAATGGCAGTAAAAAATTTGCTCTGGTAAATTGGAAAACTGTTAAAATGCCTAAACAGGAGGGTGGCCTCCATATCATAGATTTGAGAATTCAAAATCTTTCCATGGGATCTAAGCTGCTCTGGAGCATGCTAGACACCAAACCGTCCTGGTGCAGCACTATGTTGAGATGCAAATATTTCCCAGGCCAGCGACTGAGATGCATAGATGAGGACAGTCACGTTAGCAGTGGTTCAGCCGTCTTCAAACTTTGTAAGAAAGCACTGCCTCAATTCAGGGAGGCGCTAAATTGGATACCGGGAAATGGACAGTCCATTAATGTTTGGAAAGACACGATCCTCCATAAAAATCCGCCTCAGCTTCCATGCTTTCAGCACTGGATGGAGTCAATGGGCCTCACGTCACTCTGGGATATTTCCTCATGGGAGACCGCTGAGCCAAATCGATGGAGTGGTTGGGCTGTCCCAGCGTGCCCTGAGGAGATGGAGGAAGATAAAAATCGGTTGCTTCAGCATTTGGCAGGGCTTGCTCCCATTTCTAAATTCAGGAAGGACAGGCGTGGATGGGGGTCTGGCAATTATACAGCTGCTGAAGGGTACCGATGATTTGCAGCTAATTACAATGCGCCGGGAAATCCAAAGAAGTGGAACAATTTGTGGAAATGCAGCACGTTACCAAAGATTGAGCTATTTACTTGGACATTGCTGCATGAGAGAATTCTCACGGGGGAGAACTTGGAGAGAAAGGGGTTTGTTGGGCCATTTCTTTGTCCCCTATGCGCTGAAAATTCCGAGAATATTAACCATCTTTTTCTAAACTGTCCATATGCCATATCAGTTTGGAAGGATGTGATGAAGTGCTGGGGAGTTGGAATTCAGTTACCGGATAACATTCAGGTATGTTTTCTTAGTTGGGATAAATTTTATCAAGGAGAGATAGCCAATAAAAAAGGTTTGAAGGCCTGCTGGATGAAACTCCCCAAAATAATCTGCTGGGGTCTTTGGATTGAAAGAAATCACAGAATTTTTAAAGAAAAAAACCAACCAGCATGGAAGACAGCCACAAAAATAATTGCTCTGTTTAAGGAGGTTGTTAGAATTTCAAAAATTCCAAAAAATAAAGTAAATCTGACTGTCAATGAAAAAAATTGGATGCATAGTCTTGACATCAAGACGGTAAATAATGTGGCTGTTAATAAGGTGGAGGATTGGGAGATCAGGTTAGACAAATCACAGTTTGAGAATTGGCTTAGAGAGAGGAAAATCTTTAAACTTTTCTTCGACGGATCCTCCAAAGGGAATCCTGGAAGAGCGGGAGGAGGTGGTGTTATCTTTGACCCTGGAGGAAACAAGGTGGTAGAATACTTCTGAAATATCGGATATGATTCCAATAATATGGCTGAGGCACATGGGCTTTGGCAGGGTCTTAAACAGTTAAAAGATAAAGGAGTGGATGAAGTTATGGTTTTTGGGGATTCCAGATTAATTATTCAGGAGCTGAATGGTGGTAGTAGGGGCAAGAAAGAGCGGATTACAAGACTGATTAGGAGAATCAGATACAAAGCTAACTCGTTCAGGAAGATTAAATTTTTCCATATTCTTAGAAATCTTAATGTTCTAGCGGATTCGGCAGCCAATAAGTCCATAGCTATTGGTCTTAACGAGCTAAATGTAAATTCTGTTGTATCCATTGATATCCCTCCCTAGATCTGCTACAGGCTATCTGTCTGATACAAGCTGAGTTTTGGATGTTGGTTGTAATGTGTACCTCTGATCAGTATCTTCCTTACTGAGATCTTCAATATAATATAACCGCTCTTGTTAAAAATATATATATATATATTTTTATCTCTTCAAAAAAGATCGAACTTCATAATAAAACAAAGAAACATGACAGCTTGACTTTTCGGATGGAATCACTCTGTATTTGTAACATGATTAGATTGACTATTGATTAACATTTAGAGTGAACAAGGCCTGTGTAATATTTTTCTCTCTTCAAAAAGGATTGAACTTCATAATAGAACAAAAAAACATGACAGCTTGACTTTTTGGATGGAATCACTCTGTATTTGTAACATGATTAGATTGACTATTTATTAACATTTAGAGTGAACAAGGCATGTGTAATATTTTTCTCTCTTCAAAAAAGATCGAGCTTCATAATAAAACAAAGAAACATGACAGCTTGACTTTTCGGATGGAATCACTCTGCATAAATATATACATTTACACTGAAAAATATTAATTGTTGTAAATAGACACATAAACATGTAATTTATCTGGAAAATCCTTCATCATATTAATTAATGGTTGTAAATAGACACAGAAACATGTAATTTATTTGTAAAATTCTTGATCACAAAAATACAACAAAAAATTGCAAGGTATGTTTCTCTCTTCAAAAAAGATTGAACTTTGTAATTACAAAGATGAAAAATGACAGCTTGCCCTTTTTTTTGTCTTTGGTCCAATTCACAGAATCAGATGGAATACTCTGCACTCTGCCATAGCAAATGCACCAAAAATGTTACAGAGCTATTTTGATACAATATGTAGCTAAGCCTATCGGAACAAGGAATGTGTAATAATTTTCTCTCTTCAAAAAAGATCGAACTTCCTAATAAAACAAAGAAACATGACAGCTTGCCTTTTTCGGAATCACTCTGCATTAATATATACATTTAGACTAATATATACATTTAGACTGAAAAATATTAATGGTTGTAAATAGACACATAAACATATAATTTATCTGTAAAATCCTTGATCACAAAAATACAACAAAATACAAGGTATGTTTCTCTCTTAAAAAAAGATTGAACTTTGTAATTAAAAAGATGAAAAATGACAGCTTGCATTTTCTCGTCTTTGTTCCTATTCAGAGAATCGGATGGAATCACTCTGCACTCTGCCATAGCAAATGGACCAAAATTGTTGCAGAGCTATTTTGATACAATATGCAGCTAAGCCTGTCGGAAAAAGCGTACACATGTGGCTTGTTATAGGAAGTCCTTGTTCACAAAGAGGAAAACATGTATTTCTTTTCAATTGTGGATACATTTTTGTAGGTCTCGAGTTGTAAATATTAACTTTCTAAATCAACGCTAAAGCTTCCCAGAACTAAGAGAATTAGGGAATAAAAGCATCAGGTCATAGTACCCAATGATTTATCTTCCAATATTGGTGAATCGGTAGAAAACTTCACCTAGGACATGGCATTAGGAACTTGGAAGTGCCGCACAGACATGTATCCACAATGAAGTTAAATAACCTGATAGATTAAAATAGTAAAAACAAATATTATATCCTTAAAGTAGTAAATCAGGTGCTTTACAACCGTAAAAATGCACATGTTTTAGTCAAACTTATCTTGATTGACAATGGAATTTGTGAAATTAAATTTGAAACAAATTTTATTTTAATTTGATGGGCTATAGAAATGGCCCTAAACATATGATAAAAAACAAAGAATACCCTTGATAAAGTGATGAAGACAAAACTGAGCAAACAAACAGCCATTAAAGCACTGGCATTATATATGTAACAAGTGAAAATGATATGTTCAGGGATTTACCTGAGACTTCAAAGCACTGGCATTATATATGCAACAAGTGAAAATGATATGTTCAGGGATTTACCTGAGACTTCATTATTAAAGCACTGGCATTATATATGCAACAAGTGAAAATGATATGTTCAGGGATTTACCTGAGACTTCATTATTAAAGCACTGGCATTATATATGTACCAAGTGAAAATGATATATTCAGGGATTTACCTGAGACTTCATTCAATAATCTGATAAATTAAATTGAAAAGGCAGATATGAAATCCTTAGAAAATGAGGTGCTTTAAAACTCTATAATAACATACATTTTTTAGTCAATTTTAGTTTGACTATCAGTGGAATTTGTGAAATTAAATTTGAAAAAAAAAGAGTATGTCGAGAACAAAAAACAAAGAATGCCCTTGATAAAGGAAAAACTGAGGAAACAAAAAGCCATTAAAGTTCTGGCATTATATATATAACCAGGACAAAATGATTATGTTCAGATATAGTGACTTAGCTTATACTTCATTAACAGTGTGGTTTAGTAACTAAAGTTGCAGGCCTTCAGAATTTATCAAGGGGCAGATATAGTGACTTACCTTAGACTACCTTAAGAGTGTGGTTTAGTAACTAAAGTTGCAGGCCTTCAGAATTTATCAAGGCGCTTGGGGATTAGTCACAGATGACGACTGGTTTTAAATTGCTCAATGGGGTAATCATGCTATAAGGACGCCTAGTTCTCAACTGGTTGTTAATTTGAGGTAAGCAGAAGGAGAGAGCTCAGGTGTGTGAGAGAGATTCAATACCATTTATCAGCCTATAGAATGGAATCGAATGGATCCAATGAGGAAGAAAGAGAGTTTATTCAAAATCTTGGGTGATTTTGTAGAAATAATACTCCATGAGGATGAGGAAACAACTTAGCTGAACAGAAATGCCTGCAGTCAATGGTGGCTGTTTTGCCCAAGTGGCATGTGATGATGGAACTTTTCAACCCAATTATACCGTTTCCCTTGAATTTAAAAGAAACATTTGGATCCTAAAAAACAGAGGAAAGGCTAATATTGGCACCCATATAACACATTCATCTAGCTAGCAAGCTATCAGTTGTGGATGATGAAAGCAGTGCCCATACATATCATAAATTGAGAATTTAACTGCCTAACCTGTGTAAAAATCTCTCCCACGGCAAATTGCTTAACAATGGCAGGTAAGTCATGCTTGATTTACCAGTCGTTATGGAAAATGCCATCGGAGACTTGGTTGGACTCCTCGTCCACCTCAAACATCTTTCTCCCAATGAACCTCTTTAGGAACAAAAACATATTCCAGATTTTGCCACAATCTTACCGCTTCCCAATCAGCCCAATAAGACGGTACAGAGAGCCCTCACATTCACTCCGGATTAGTGAGGATGGTGCGCTTCCCTCATGGTTACCAGCACCGAAATCATGGTGCTCAGATCCACTCCTATGGTCCACGCACAGACAAGATCATGAGGCCCAGTGAACCAGACTTTGGAATGCAATGGCTTCAAGCCTTCATGCTCTGCATATTGTTGAAGCCACCACTGAAGACAGACAGGAGCTTTGCCCACCCAGAGATGGAAGATAGGTGGACTAAGCATTTCAACCTTCTCATGTCAATTTGAAATGGATAGTCACCTATGAAACAGGGCACGACCTTTTAGGCCTTTGTGTCTATGTCCCACATGTAAAGCACGTGGCACGACTTGACACGTGATTTAATATGACTTGAAAGAGGGGACACATTCCAGAAGGTGTCAGACACGCACCCTAATGTGTCCTGATTGCCAAGACACGCCCTGCAAAAAAGGCGCCCGCAGGTTTAAAGCAGCCAGTCCCCTCATTCTGTCCATCTTGTTTGAGGTTGAGTTGAAGGAAGTGTTTTTTGTTTGCAGATGAAGGGTTTGGGAGTGCAAGGAAAGCATTGAAGGTAGATTTACCTCAGATTTGGCAGCTAGGGGACTGACTTGGAGTTAAGCTAATACTTGGCAGCTAGAGGACTGATTTTTTACACAGCAGCACAATTTTTTCATTTAGCTCAAGGATTCAAGGATGTGATGGCTCAATCTTTAAGGGCAGGTAGCAGAGGTCAAGAGAAAGGGAGGAATGTCCTTATTGGTGGTCCCTTTCCTAGTTTTACAATGGCTGCCGTGGCAGTGCTCCAAGTACTTCAAGTGAAGCTGACCAGCTTCCATACGATATAACCTTGCTATAGCAAAACAAGCACAAAAAAATTACCCCTATGGAAGTATGTAACAAAGAAACGAGGGTGCGAATCGAAGCTTGTTAGAGAAATTAGAGGAAGAAAAATTAATAAAATAATAGTCAAAATAATAAAATAATATTTATTAATTCTGGAGGAAGAAAAGAAAAAACTACTTTTTTGTTTGTATTTTTGACATATCTCCCTAAGTTTTTACTCAAATTTCAATCGAGAGACCTCGTTGGATGCGGAATTAAACGAGTACCCATCGACATACTTTTGACGGACCCTGCTACCCCAAAAACAAGAAATACCTGAAAAATCATCACTGAAGCTGTTGGTGCTTCCATACGATATAACCTTGCTATAGTAAAACTACAAGCACAAAAAAATTACCCCTATGGAAGTATGTAACAAAGAAACAAGGGTGCGAATTGAAGCTTGTTAGAGAAATTAGAGGAAGAAAAATTAATAAAATAATATTTATTAATTCTGGAGGAAGAAAAGAAAAAAAACTACTTTTTTGTTTGTATTTTTTGACATATCTCCCTAAGTTTTTACTCAAATTTCGATCGGGAGAGCTCGTTGGATGCGGAATTAAATTCCACATCCAACGAGTACCCATTTGGCATACTTTTGACGGACCTCGCTACCCCAAAAATAAGAAATACCTGAAAATCATCACGTTTTTTCAGGTATTTCTTGTTTTTGGGGTAGCGGGGTTCGTCAAAAGTATGTCGAGTTGGTATTCGTTGGATGTTCCGCATCCAATGAGCTCTCCCGATCGAAATTTGAGTAAAAACACAAGGGGATATGTAAAAAATACGAACAAAAAAAATAGTTTTTTTATGATACCTAACCCCAAATTTATTAAAAAATTGTTTAAGACTTATATGGTATTTCAAATTTTAAGCAATTGTTAGACACAATGTTCACCCGGAGAGGGGGTGAATTTGTGTGTGCAGTCTTTATTACTTTTTCAATTTTAACAATCAACAACTAATTCATCAATGCATTATTCTACCATTTGCATAATCATTTCATAAACATCTACCACTTCATCATTTATAAATAATAAGCATCTGAAGTCATAACAAGAACCATAGCACAAGAGAACACAACACCATATGATTTTGTATCTTTTGTATTTGTTTTGGAACGGTTACAACGGTGAGGTAAAATCAACACCTACTAATACAAAGACCACCTACTCTTCATCCAGGACCCTGCCTGGTTTCCTTAGACCCTGCTAAGAAGGGTTTGAGGTATCCTAACCTCAAAAGAAAGAAGAGCTTGCTTTTACAATTAAAGCTCACTGTCTCATCATCTCATCGATCACATCAACATACTATCTCAGTGCTATCATTAGTTGTTCATCATCATTCTGTCCATATCTACAGGCACATCATTCTGACCATAACCACGAATACATCATTCTATCCATCAATTTGCTGCCAGCATCATACCATCATCTTTTCTTACTGTTGTACATACACATCATATCAATATGTTCATCACAAGCACTGTTGCCCTATCAGCGTATCATTCTGTCCATCAATTCTTGCACATCACAAATACTTCTTGCATATTCATTACTATTAGTGTAACTAGAACTAGGGCATCATCCAAGCCTTATCATCATCAGCAAGTATCATCTCATATAAAGCATAGCAGAGTATGCATTATTCATTCAATACTGTATTCACTTCATTTGTATGTGTAACTTAGGGCATCATAATCACCAATAACATACCTTTACTGTAAGACCATCATTCATCATGTAGTATTGCATAGCATAGGGTATGCATCATAGTGTCACTCTTGTACACATTCACAAACACTTCTTGCATACCACTGAGGACAATACAAGCACTGTTCATCATTGCAATTCACATTCGTATATCCTTGTGTATCAAAACTTTACCATGTATAACATTGTTTTACTGATCTTACCTTTGCTTAGCAACTTACCACAGGGGTATCGCAATCAATAATTCACTTTGTCATCTCTGCTCAATACACTGTTCATACCATGTCACTGTAAAACCTAGGCCGAGTGTGAGTGACCTTAATCAACGTGCATCTTCAAATCTTGAATTGTTCATCTTTCATCAAATTAGGAAACTATGTGTAATATGGAGAGTCCTTCAAACCCACAACTGAACTTCAAATTGTGTCCAATACTAGAACGACCCAGTCTTATCACTCTTCATGTCACTTAACATTGGAATGCTCAAGCAAGCTGTGCATACACAGACTTAGACTTCAACCTTTGTCAAGCCCGGATTTGTGGTGGAGGGTAGCCAACCTTCACACTAGGACTGTGTAGGGCTTGCGACAACTACCCCAAGCAAGTGTAGAATCCTCCAACACTGTTGTAAATGCAAAAGAGAGAGTCTGAATTGTGTATAGTCATCTTCAACCAACAATCTCTGTGAAAAAAAAAGGATTCAGATCTCTACCACTAGTGCTGGTAAGAAGACAAACAGATCAAACCAAAAAACTGCTGCTAAATTCGGACTTGCTTTTCTGCTGCAAAATTCGTGTGACTGCTGCTAAATTCAGATATGCTCTTCTGCTGCAAAATTCGTGTGACTGCTGCTAATTTCGGATCTGCTCTCAGTCAATAGTCGACCACAAAATTCGGGTCTATTTCAATATAGAAAGAGTGTCATCATCCACCACATTCTGCTGTTGCAACAAAACAAAACAAAACAAAAATTTGGATTGCTGCCCTACTGTAAATTCGGGACTGTTTTCTTGACTCTGGAAACCCTCCGAAATTTCAACAATGACTGCTCCTTCTCTGCTACTACCTGAATCTCAGTTAGTGAATTCAGAGCACTATTATTCCATCCGAAAATTTATGTGTATAAATGAGGGCATAGATAGGATATTTATACACATTTGCCACTGAGCCGACCTTTATATTTTTTTTTTAATTTTAATTTTTTTTTGTTTAGAGCCAATTTTTATATTTTATTTTTAATTTTAATTTTTTTTGTTTAGAGCCGACTTCAAGATGTGTAAGGTAAGTTTTATTTTTGTTTTTATTTTGTCATAAAAAAAAACACTTCAAAGTCAAACTTGTCCACATGTTATATTTTTATTTTTTATGTTTTTCATTTTTGTTTTTGTCACACAAACCCTTCCTTTAAGGGTCAAACCTTACCACTAAAAGGTATGTAATTCTTTGTCATTATTTCTTTGCCACATCATCAAGATTCATAAGGTGTCCATCACATCACTTCTTAAAGTTTGCAAGTCATTAGGTGGCATACAACACCTTCACCCCATCTTCAAGGGTATGTATTCAAAGTTACCATCATTTAGTGTGTCTAGGTGGCCAAGTGCTATCATGCCACCCTATGTGGGTGCCAAGTCTTCTCATGTGCTTAGGACCATCTTTAAGACCTCCTGACCACCTCATCATGCCATCTAACCATGTCAAGTACAAGTAGTGGGCTCCATGATCTTTGGAAAGGTATCAGGGTCTTCATCTTGGGTTCTAAGTCTTCATGGGCTTCTTCAACATACCAAGGGCATGTTCATGGGTTCCATAGCCTATCAAGGATCTTACAAGGCCATCATCATCATATAAGAGCTCCATGACCTCGTCAAGGGTTGCAAGGTCATCAAACCACTCAGTGTGGGTCCAAGGACTTCTTCAGGCTTCTTCATCGACCTCAACCACACCAGGAGGCCTCCAAGGGCCAAGATCCATTGCGCCATCACTTGTGGGGTAGATGGGCCTTCTTCTGGGGTACCATGACACCATCAGAGCATAAATGACATGGGTCATTAATGCTTCTCTAAGCCATCTAGGGCTTCTCCATCGTCTACCAAGGTTTTAGGACCATCTCCTAGGTCTTCAGCATAGTCAACAGGGTCTTTAGCATCTTCAGCCAGGTGGTGGCTTCAATATCCATCCTTATGGGTACAAGGACCTTATCAACTGGGTACAAGGTGCTTCAAGCACAAACCCACTCTATAAGGGGTCCAAGGCTCAAACCCACTTTGTAAGGGGTCCAAGGCACTGCAAGTGGGACTTGGTGGCATCAATGACAATCTGTAGGACCACTGCAAGTCCATGTTGGCATCAATGACAATTTCATCAACATCAATTTCATTGGCTAACACATGATGACATGGAATTTGAATTAGAGTTAAAAGGCCCATTTTGAGTTGAAACTTCCTCTAATGAGGGAATGTTGTTTGGTCTTGTAATTTTCAAAGGGTGAAATCAAGAGCACATACTACCGAGTTAAAGGCCATTTGTTGGGGCTTCCATGTGGACTTGCAACATGCAAAGCGGTCAATGCTACCCAAAAATATGAGCTGGAAAAAGAGGGTACAGTTGGCTTGGGTAAATGTGGCAGCAACAAGCAATAAATTTCAAAAATGTGATTATCCTCTTCCATTCTTAAGAAATGCATCTAGCAAATTTGGTGGTGGGGCTAAAACTCAACAACAAAAAAGGAGGGCAACCTCGACTTATAGTCCAATGGACAAGATTTATTAACAAGAGAAGAGAGATGAAGTAGATCTTACAGTTGCATTCTTTTTCTATCTCAACTTCCTTTCTTTTAATGTTGCATGATCACTTTTGTTCAATGAGATGTGTTGAACTCTAGCTGATAAGGCTCCAACTGTGTATGTGCCTCTAAGTTCAGAGACGCTTAGGACCACCACATTGTTGGCCAAGGCAAAGGAGGTGGAAAAAAATCCAAAAGCCAATCAAATCATCATGGACCACATCCAGTGTTACTATTGTTTATGATGGATGGACGGATGTAGCCTGCCATCCACTCATCAATTTCATGGTGTCTTCCCAACATGGACTGGTCTTCTTGAAAAATGGTGGATGCTCTTGGAAAATACAAGGATACATAATATATGGGTGAGTTGTTCATTAAATTTATGGGAGATGTAGGTGTTGATTCTTGTGTGCAAATTATCACGAATAATGCACTTGTTTGCAAAGCTACTGGCATGATTGTGGAACTAAATATCCACAAATATTTTGGACATATTGCATTGTTCACTCTTTGAATTTGGCACTTAAATCTATTGCTTCAGATGTGACACAGATTGGCAATCCAATTGATGATGCACGCCATATCTGCAATTTAGTGCAAAACCGTACCAATGCCCTCACAATATATAAAGAGTACACACATCTATCATTGTTGAAGGTTGCAGATGCTCGCTTTGCTTCTTCATTCATCATGCTTATGAAGTTGAGGTAAGTCAAGGCCGCTCCTGGGGCCATGGCAACTTTATCAGTCTTTTTGGAGAACGACTTGCTTTAAAAAAGGTAAAGGACACCGTGTTAAAAGGTGTTTGGTGGGAGAGGGTATATCTTGCCATTAAGATCATGGACCCTATCATTTCTTTGTTGTGGTTTGCAGATATAGACCAGCCCATATTGGGGAGATGTTTATGAGGAGTGGGATTCCATGATTGAGTTTGTGAACACCATTGTTATAGAGAATGGATCCAGAGTATGAGACATGGACAAAGAACTTATGGTCTACCATATAGGATCTTCTATCGCCAAGTGGGAGAAGAATTGCAGCTTGGCCCACTCATTGAATCCTAGGTTCTACAGTCACAAGTGGCTCAATGGTTGGCCCTCGCGCAGATTCCCTCCACACATGGATGGAGAAATTTCACTGGAGAGGCAGGTAGCATTTAGAAAGATGTATCATGATAGAGCATCGCTTGAGGAGGAAGAGGAGGGCTTCATAGAGTTGCACTGGGAGGTTTGGAGGGTATGATGTGCTTGGAGACAGGGATCAAGAATCCCTATGGTTGGTGGGCAACTCATGGGGAAACATGCCCTATTTTATAGTAGTTAGCCATGATGGTCCTCTCTCAAGTTACTTCATCCTCTTGTTGTGAGAGGAACTGGAGTACATATAAGAACTTGTACAATTTGAGGAAAAGCAGGCTTGAACAATCCAGGGCAAAGACAATGGTGTATGTGCACACCAACCTTCATCTTATTTACAAGTAGAAGCACGAGTGGTTAAAGGGAAAGACAAAGATGTGGGACATGTTTCCTAATGATATGGTTTTAGATGGCAATGTGGATTCAACATTAGCCAACATGGATCTTAATGACCCACTGCTAGAGTCGATTACTTTTGATGATGAGCCTCTTGAGGAGTCATCCTCCACACCAACAGATGTAGCAACAAATCTTGGATTGGGGACATAAGAGGAGGATGGAGGAGAGACCAATAACAATGATGTTGATTTTTCCATGGAGGAGGACTATGGAAAGTGGCCAATATCACTAACCAACAATGAGATTCTTTGCTAGTTTGTATCTAGTATCTACTCTATTTTGTATTTTCCAAATGCATTCTCTCAATATCTATGTAATACATTTTGATTTTGAACTTAATGAGAAATCTGCAATTTATGGTTCTAATTCTAAACTTACAGTTGCACAATTTATCATTGTAATTTGTATAAAGAATTATTGTAATTTGCATCTGGTATGAATCTATGACGTATCTGTATGAACTATGAATCATGATGTATCAATATGTTCTAAAATTCTAGTTTTTAAACGGTTTGGATCTTTCACCTCAAGACCTAAGAAATGGTGCATCATACCCAGGTCTTTCATCTTGAACTCTACAACAAGCTCCTTCTTTATTTTTTCAATGAGCTTCTGGTCACCTGTCAGGAACAAGTCATCTACATACAATAGTAGTATCATTAGTTTTCCATCCTCAACCTTGAAGCAGAGGTTGGAATCTGCTTTACTCTTGGTAAATCCCAAGCTCATCAAAAATCCATCTATCCTATCGTACCATGTCCTTGGTGCCTGTTTCAAACTACTCCGCATATACTTCCTCTTCATGAGGGGAGACATTCGATATCATTCTGAGCATATCCCTGAGATACTGAGGCAAACAACCTTCGCCATTGATAAATGCTAAGTGATAATGTATCTCAATCTCTCTCTTCAATCTCTGTTGTAGCCACTCCGTCTGAAGCGGAGCTTTCTTGCTCCCTCTGTAACTAAGAACTATCCTCCCTCTGCATCTTAACATGTTGAACTCTCTGCATCGGGACATTTTGCACTGTAGTGACAGGTAGCCTTCTTTGTTGTTGATCTTCTGTGTATCCATTTATGCCATCTCTCATCAACTAGGTCTATAGAGATGAATTTCTTGTTCTCAAGGTCACTAGATACCAAGATATATTAATTTCAAAGCAACATCTAGAACCATTCTACAATAGAATGGAGGCACCTGGTCAGTTACCAAGAGTTGATCAACTTAGTTCAGTCTGAGACTGAAGCTCAGCATGGGGCTAATACCCGTTCTTTAAGAATCGAAGCACTTTGGTCAGTTACCAAGATGTTTGCAGCTACGAGACCCATTATTAAGGAGAATGGTAACCTAGTCAATTAACTAGGGCAGAGTAAGACCCTAGAAGGTACCCCAGAGCCCTAGTTGTCTCCTGGGGTTCTTGGTCTAGGACCAAGCAGGTTGATGCCATGGCAAAGTCCTTAACATGTGGTTAGGGCCCCTATATGTCTCTAGGGTATTCTGGTCTAGGACTAGACAGTTTCTTGGACATGATGTCCAAGCATATTCTCTAGGATCAGATAGAGACTTCCTGGTTTGGGACCAAGCAGATTTTTGATCTAGGACCAAGCAATTCCTGCAAGAGCACCCCTGGTCAGTTAACCAGGTGAATCTTTGTCAATTTATCAAAGATGATGTCCACTCTCTTAATCGGTTTTGCTAGGTTTTTTCTCAAGGGACTGGCCACCCCTTGATGATGTCATTAGCACCTAACCCTCAGGAGCAGTATTGGTTGACTCATGGTCGATTATCTTACTTGGTCCTAGCACTCTTTTGTGTGTATACCTTTGTTATGATGACTCTTACCATATGTATTTTATTTTGGGTACACTAACCTAAGTTCTTTTATTTTTGGTTGGACCATTTACTTTATGGTTTTTATTAATAAAGACCTTTGGACCATTTATTTATTTTATGGTTTTTATTAATAAATACCTTTGGACCATTTATTTACTTTATGGTTTTATTGGAAGACCTTTGGACCTTATATTGTTTATAGTTTTATTTTACCTTTGGCCCACTTTATTTATGGTTTTATATTGGACCACCTTACCTTTTCCTAAGTCAACCTAAATGTTTGATTCACATTGTATTTTATAACACTCCTAACCTTATAAAAGGACAGATAATCCTTCATATTATTATCCATCGAATGATATGTCACTTCCCTGGGTTCGCCTGCTGCTAGCATGACATGGTCTACTCCGCATGTCTCTTCCATCTACATGACTCTGCTTCACATGACCGTGGCCCTATCCCATGGTTTATCTCTGTTGGGCTATCCTATGGCTTATCTCTCCATTTGCATGACTGTTGCAACTGTTCCTCCACATGACTCCCCTTTCGCGTGACTGTTGCCACTGTCCTCCACGTGACTCCCCATTCGTGTGACTTCTCAACGTGACTGCCCTAGGGTGACCCCCTCTCCACCTGCAGCATGACTACACCTTTGCATGACGGTTCACTCTCACATGAACCGGGTTTCCAGCAACATGATTGTGATCTTTCTTCCTACATGGATTGTGTCACCTAGCCCTTGGGTAGACTATGCTTCTCTGCCTAGTATGACTGAGTGTCTTTGTGTATTTAGTGTGACTGTACTAGGTATGACTGAGCTGCTAAGGCCTGTGCATTTGATTAAAGTTTCTCTTCCTGTTGACTAAGAATTTGAGGTCTGTTTCTATCTACCTTAACCCTCTCTCTCTCAAGGTACATCATTTGTTTACCCAGATTGACTTGTCCCTTCGGTAACAAGATCAAACCTAAAAGTATCCATGTCATTGAAAAATATGATTCATGAAGACTTGTGCAACGATGGACGACTTAAACAAGTGTTTTAAGGTAGAGTATAAGGTTGACTCAAAATAATGGCTATGATTCGTTATTGCTGATTTCTCCTATACATTATTTTATTATTTTGTTACTGTACATGGCATTTAAGATTTATTATTTTACTATACATAGCATTTGAAATTTATTATGTTACTGTACATAGCATTGGCATTTGATGAATCATCTCGAGGACCAACTTTAACGCAGTAATCAATGAGGTATTAAAGTTGAAAGAGATTAAATTATGGGTGAATAATGACTGGAACAATACTTTTCTGAATCTTGTTTTATATTTATTTCCATGCAGTAAAGTATATTAGTTATGTTTTAAAGAAAATCTGAACTAACCCTAAAACTTTAACACGGTATCAAAGTTTAGGTTGTAGCTAACTTTGTTTTGAGCATAACAGAGTCTACATGATCCCAAGGTAAGGGTTTCCAAGTAACAGTAAGGACTTGAATTGTTGGGTTTGAACTTTATAGATCTTGGCTGAAGGAATTCATCGGCCACCAAGGTGCTAAATATGGTAAGAGATCTGATACCTTCTCATTTGATTGACCTCACTAATTGACTAGATCAATGACAACTGAACAAAGAGATGTATCAGTAATACAGACAAGTGTTTTATCAAAAAATGGATTTTTGAAGAGGTATGTTAGTATACCCAGTAAATGATAAGTAAGAAAGCTTGCTTATTGTGTCATTGAACAAAGAGATGTATATCAGTAATACTGACAAGAGTTATATCAAAAAATAGATTTTTGAATGGTATGTTAGTATACCCAATAAATGATAAGTAAGAAAGCTTGCTTATTTATAATACCTTATAGTTGTTCATTGTTTTGTGCAAAATAGTCATAGCTTGCTTATTTATGATACCTTATAGTTGTTCATTTTTTGTGCAAAAGAGTTTATGCTTGCTTATTTATGATACCTTATAGTTGTTCATTGTTTTGTGCAAAAGAGTTTGACTCATTGATGGATGTGATCAAGAATTGTTAGTACAAGGAAGATAGAGTTCATATCTTGGATTATGATGTACTAACAAGTGTGATGATGCATAAGAATGATATTTAAGAAGAACATGCTCAGGTTTAAAGGACATTGATGTAGAATGATTGATTGTGATGCACCAATTATTGTAATATGAATTTGCAAGTGCAAAGACGCTTAGAGCTTATATCATGTCTACGATTATGACCCAATCTAGATTGTTCTAATATATTTGCATGAAGACGATATGATGTTGACACCTTTAAGAGCACTTGTTCAATAAGATGCACGATGTAATTTCTACATAAGGGAAGAAATAAAGAGGAAGACTTTCTATCCCAACTTATGTTGATTCTTTGTATTGTCATGACATGTGGATATACTCTTGATGACATTGAGATAGTTGCTTTGTACATAAGATCATATGGGCTATTGATAGAGGAGGAGGATGTGACAAGCAATGAATGCTTGCAGATCTTGTTTATGCTTAGAATTAAGTGCGCAACTCAAAAGGGAGCTGAGTGCTCAAGTACAGAGGGAGAAAGAGGCTCCACAAGATATAGGATCAGTTATGTTGAATGTTCCTCCTCCCAGAGAAGCTGCCAGAATTTTATTATTAATAGAATGGAACAACTGGTAAGTTTAGAGATCAAGAGGGTGCCAACTGTGCTATTCAGTCCCCAACAGAGTGGGGTTGCAGATGTGATCTTCCATCATTCCTTCAATGAATCAAAGATGGAAGTCTATAAGACTTCCCGCTTAGAGAAGAGGAGGGAGAAGGCCAAGCAACCTTCATTTGATCTCTCTAAGAAGATTATTGAAAAGCTTCAAGATTGCTTCAATGAGAGCCATGTCACTGATTCAGATTCTCAGCTATCAGAGGAAGTCAACTATAACTTCCAAGAGGATCTATGAGATCATGCTTCGTGCTGAGATGGAGAGTTGTTTGAAGCTCTCAGAAAATCCTATGCTCTATGATAGATAGGAACACATCAAGAGGAAGTTTCACCATGTATGGGACATGGTGCAGTCTGCTCTGTCAAAAAGACAAGATTACCGATGTGTTGACCGAGTCTCTGTCAAAATCTAAGTACTTCCAAGACAAGCTTAGTGTTGCTGAGAATTCCTCTCTTGCTAAGAGCAACATCGAGAGCCATTCTACGAGAGAATGGAGTCAGGTCAGTTACCAGGAGTTGATCAACTTAATTTAGTCTGGGACTAAAGCTCAGCATGGGGTTGAGAGCCATTCTTTAAGAGTGGAGGCACTTGGTCAGTTACCAAGATGTTTGCAGTTGCGAGACCCATTCTCAGAGAGGATGGTACCCTAGACAGTTAACTAGGTCAGACTCATCAGAGTAAGACCCTAGAAGGTACCCTAGGGGCCCCAACAGTCTCCTGGGGTTCTTGGTCTGGGACCAAGCAGGTTGATGCCATGTCAAAGTCCCTAACATGTGGATAGGATGGTACCCTAGACAGTTAACTAGGTCAGACTCATCAGAGTAAGACCCTAGAAGGTACCCTAGGGGCCCCAACAGTCTCCTGGGGTTCTTGGTCTGGGACCAAGCAGGTTGATGCCATGTCAAAGTCCCTAACATGTGGATAGAGCCCCTACTTCTCTCTGTGGATGCCAGTTGCAATCTATGTGATTGATGAACAACATCTTGGAGGAAAAAAAATGAAGAAGGGGCACAAAGACTAGCCTTGCCTAGGAAGAGTAATCTCGAGTCAGGCCCCACCCAAGAAAACCTTCTAGAGGAATCCAATCATTGACGAGTTCACCCAAGGAGACTATCAGGAAGAGAAAATAAATTGGAAAGGGTTCATGGAAAGTACCCTTTTGTGTACTACCAATGTAGGGAAACAATAAGTGTGAGAAAACATACTACGATAAGGAGAAAGACTTGGAAACGAATTGCCACTCATTTTATATTAAAATCAAGAAACCCTAGGAGATAAAAAGAAGGGATAAATGAATATGCAAGGGCATTATTTTAATTAGGGTTTAAAAGAAGCGATAAATGAAGATGGAAGAGCATTTTGATCCTTCATGGTTTAGGATAATAGTTAGCACAAGCCTCTTTGAGAGTTTAAGCTTTCTTGAACAAACCTGCACAAGAAACTGCACCTTCCTACAAAACATGAACGACCCTAATCTAAAATACAATGCAATGATACAACTAGTTATACAATATAAATGATCGAAAAAATTAACAAATAAGTTGTAAAAAGGAATGCATGCACTTATAAGAATATGGGAGAACACGATGTGGCAACAAAGAATAGGTGTGAACAATAGTATATGTGCAACATAGATGTTAGCAATATTCCTTGAATGCAAAGGGGATTTTGTCACCATCTCTTAGAGAAAGGAAACAAAGACGCAAATTTAAGGGCGAAAACAATGAAGAGGTTTATAAAATAGTAAGAAAATTACGACGAAAAGACATGAGAGTTGGCAATGATAGGGAAAATCTAGCAATTGAAAGTAGTAAAACTGGATGATCTAAGAAAAATCTAGAATACCAAGAGGCAATAGGCAAAAGAAGTTGAGACAATGACCCCATAGCTACAGTCTATGAGATTGAAGAACAACATCTTGGATGACAGAAAAGGAAGAAGGGGCACAAGGACTATCCTTATCTAGCAAGAGTAATCTCGAGGTGGGAGCTACCCAAGAAAACATTCTAGAGGAATCCATTCATTGACAAACCTAAGGAGGCTACTAAGAAGAGAAAATAAAGTGGGAAGGGTTGATGAGAGGTCCCCCTTCGTGTCCTAAGAATGTAGCGCAACAATATGAGTTAGGAACCAAGCTACAATAAGGAAAAAGATTTAGAAACGAATCACCACTCAATTTTTTATTTAAAACAAGAAACCCAAGGAGAGAGCAAAGAAGGAATAAATGAAGATGGAAAGCTACTATTCTAAATACCGGTTATTGTTGATTAAGTAACCTAGCACTCTTGATTTACTAGTCTAATGCAATCAGTTTTCAACCACAGATGGAGATAACAACAAATTCATGAAAGAAGGGGAAGCTAAGTATGCCACAATTAGTGATTTCCTTTGTTGAGTTTGCTAATCTAAATGTGAATTAAGAAAAGAGGTGGACAACAAACAATCTCACCTTGGAAAGTGTTGATGTTGGTTTCGAGCCTCATGGGTGACAATAAGAGTTAGCACAAACCTCCTTGAGAGTTTCACCTTTCTTGAACGAACCTGCACAAAAAAATACACTTTCATATAAAACATGCACGATCCTAATCTACTATATAATTCAATGATTCCACTTGATCTACCATACAAATGATTCCAAAATGAAATAAATAATATGTAAAAATAAATGCAAGCACTTATAACAACATGGGGGAACACAATGTGGCAAAAGATGAATGCTTATGAAAGATGGTATATGTGCAACACACATGTTAGCAATTTTCCTTGTTTATAAAGGGGATTCTCGCCATCTCCTAGAGAAATATAAAAAAGAAGAAAATTTAAGGACAGAAACAGAGAAGACAAAAATAAACTAGGGCAAAAACGACAATGAAAAGACGTGACAGGTGGTAATGATAGCATGGATCTAACAACTTAAAGAATAGAAATGAGGTAATTCTAGAAAAATCTAAAATTCCAAGAGGCAATAGGAAAGAGAAGTTGAGCCAACGGCCCCAAAGTTGCAGTCTATGGGATTGATGACCAACATCTTGGAGGACAAAAAAGGAAGAAGGGGCACAATGACTAGTCTTTTCTAGGAAGAGTAATCTCGAGTCAAGCCTTACACAAGAAAACCATCTAGAGGGATCGAATCAATCACGAGGTCACCCAAGGAGGCTAACAAAAGAAGAAAATAAGATGGAAAGGGTTGATGGTAAGTCCCCCTTTGTGTCCTATCAATGTAGGGAAACAATAAGTGTAGGTAAACAGACTAAAACAAGGAGAAAGGCTTAGAAATAACTCGCCACACAATTTTGTATTAAAATCAAGAAGCCCTAGGAGAGAAAAACAAAGGATAAATGAAGATGGAAGTGCATTATATTAATTAGGGTTTATTGTTTACTAAGTAACCTAGGGCTCTCGAATCCTGGTGTAGTGCAATCAGTTTTAAACCACAAGTAGTATTAACAACAAATTCACAAAAGAAGGAAAGGCTAATTATGGAATAGTTACCTATTTCATGTGTTGAGTCAACTAATCTAAATGTTCTAGATTGAAAGAGGTTGACAACAAAGAAGATCATTTTGAAAAGTGTTGCGTTCGTTTCGATCCTTCATGGTTCATGATAAGAGTTAGCACAAGCCTCCTTTAGAGTTTCACCTTTCTTGGACGAACCTGCACAAGAAACTGCACCTTACAAAACACGTAGAACGCTAATCTAAAATACAATGCAATGATACGACTAGGCATACAATATAAATGATTGAAAAATATAATAAATAAGTTGTAAAAGGGAACGCATGCACTTGTAAGAATATGGGAGAAGACGAAGTGGCAACAGAGAATACATGTGAAGAATGGTTTATGTGCAACAAAGATTTTAGCAATATTCCTTGACCGCAAGGGGGATTTTGTCACCATCTCTTAGAGAAAGGCAACAAAGAAGAAAATTTAAGGACGAAAACATTGAAAAGGTGTATAAACTAGGGAGAAAATGATGACAAAAAGACATGAGAGTTGGCAATGATAGGGAAAATATAGAAACTGAAAGAAGCAAAACAGGGTGATCTAAGGAAAATATAGAATACAAGGATCCAAAAGGCAAGAGAACTTGAGCCAAGGACCCCATAGCTGTCAATGAGATTGAAGACAAACATCTTGAATGGCAAAAAAGGAAGAAGGGGCACAAGAACTAGCCTTATCTAGCAAGAGTAATCTCGAGTTGGGCCCTACCAAAGAAAACATTCTAGAGGGATCCATGCATTGACGAGCTCACCGAAGGAGGACGCCAAGAAGAGAAAATAAAGTGGGAAGGGTTGATGGGAAGTCCCCCTTCGTGTCCTAACAATGTAGCGTAACAATATGAGTTAGGAACCAAGCTACAATAAGGAAAAAAATTCAGAAACGACTCACCACTCAATTTTTTATTCAAAACAAGAAACCCAAGGAGAGAGCAAAGAAGGAATAAATGAAGATGGAAAGCCACTATTTTAAATAGTGCTTATTGTTGATTATGTAACCTAACACTCTTGATTTACTAGTCTAATGCAAACAACTTTCAACCACAGATGGAATTAACAACAAATTCATGAAAAAGGGGAAGCTAAGTATGACACAATTAGTGATTTCCTTTGTTGAGTTTGCTAATCTAAATGTGAATTAAGAAAAGAGGTGAACAACAAAGAATATCACCTTGAAAAGTGTTGATGTTGGTTTCGAGCCTCATGGCTGAGGCTAAGAGTTATCACAAGCCTCCTTGAGAGTTTCACCTTTCTTGAACGAACCTGCAAAAGAAACTACACCTTCCTATAAAACATGCACGATCCTAATCTAGTATATAATTCAATGATGCCACTTGCTCTACCATACAAATGATTCAAAAATGAAATAAATAAGATGTAAAAATAAATGCAAGCACTTATAACAACGTAGGAGAAAACGATGTGTCAAAAGATGAATGCTTATGAAATATGGTATATGTGCAACACATATGTTAGCAATTTTCCTTGTTTACAAAGGGGATTCTCACCATCTCTTAGAGAAACATAAAAAAGAAGAAATTTAAGGACAGAAACAGAGCAGAGGAAAATAAATCAGGGCAAAAACGACAATGGAAAGACATGAGAAGTGGTAATGATAAGACATATCTAACAACTGAAAGAAGAGAAATGAAGCAATTCTAGGAAAATCTAGAATGCCAAGAGGAAATAGGAAAGAGAAGTTGAGCCAACGACCCCATAGCTGCAGTATATGGGATTGATGACCAACATCTTGGAGGACAAAAAAGGAAGAAGGGGCACAAAGACTACTCTTATCTAGGAAGAGTAATTTCGAGTCAGGCCCTACCCAAGAAAACCTTCTTGAGGAATCAAATCATTGATGAGGTCACCCAAGGAGGCAAATAAGAAGAGAAAATAAGTTGGAAAGGGTTCATGGGAATTCCCCCTTTGTGTCCTATCGATGTAGGGAAACAACAAGTGTGAGGAAACATACTACAATAAGGAGAAAGACTTAGAAACGACTCACCACTCAATTTTACAATAAAATCAAGAAACCCTAGGATAGAAAAAAAGGATAAATGAAGATGGAAGGGCATTATTTTAATTAGGGTTTATTGTTTACTAAGTAACCTAGGGCTCTCGATATCCTAGTGTAGTGCAATCAATTTTTAACCACAAGTAGAATTAACAACAAATTCACGAGAGAAGGTGTTGGTACCAAAATCTGCTCCATCAATTTTTTTTAGATTTCGACAACGTGCATATAAGGGGGGCCTCGATTTTTACTATTGGAATGGTCAAAGCCTCAAATCCATGCACCAAACTCCGTCAAATCTCCTTTTAACTCATATGGGTTGTGTTGGTGAGTGTTAGAGATGTTAAAAAACAGTTTAAATGCTGATCAACAACACATGAAAGCTCAAGTAGCAGGTGTTAAAGTGCTAAAGGTCATCTAATACATGCAACCAAATTAGAAGAAGTGTCTATATAAAATGATAAAGGAGCAGTGAGTGTCTGAAAAAAAACTTACACCAAGTTTAAAATGCTATCAAGCTTTTGCAGGAACCAAAAGAACCCGAGCAAAGCTTATCTACTTGCTTGAAAAAGTCATGGTTAGGGTTTTGCTTTGTCATTTCTTGGCGGAGAAGTCAGCCATATACAACAACATGAAGCTTTGTGAATCAATTTCATGGGTTGCCTTTTACAGCTTGAGGCAACCTCAACTCATTTTATGCAGATATTATAAAAGATTTTTCAATTCCATCCTTCAGGCATGATTTCAAAGAAGATTAAAAGTCAATGTTTTGGCCAAGAATTGCGAGCCCAAGTGAATAAGTGAATGTCAAGTCCAAATATGACGATTCTTTATATATTTATTTGGTGAGCCATGCTTATATGTTGGACATGATATCCTTTTCAAAGTTGAGATCAAAAGAAACTCTAGGTTGATTAAGAAGTTGAGCAAATTGAAATATAATCTAGAAATTATAATGTTCATATATGTTTGATTTATAGCTGGATTCACAAAGATATCAGTAAAACTATAGCTGGAAAAATATAACAAATGGCAGAGTAATTAGCAACATGAATAAGTTAAAGTCCTTTATTTTTGGTGATCAGATAAACAACTGGCAAGCATATCCCAGATTCTATGGCAAGAGATCAACACTTGAGGACGTGTGGCAGATTTCATGTCATCAAAATCAAATCGAAGATTTCAAGCACAAATCGGCATTCCAAGGAGATTTCTGTAGCAGTTCAAACATCTCAATAGAAACAAGATCTACTTCTATATTTTTAGAGAGCTTCATCATTGAATGATGTCAGGTAGAAGATTTAGTGGTTGAGCATCTAAATGAAAGCACCATTTTCAAATTTTAAGGAATGCAATATTGAACAAATCTAAGTTTATAATATTCTCCTCAATAAAGTGTCATTTTTATTGTAAATCTAAGAAATATTTTACAGATTTAATGACAACATGCAATATTAAGTGGCAGAGTATCCAGAAAAAGAGGATCAGTTTCAGATCAAATAGGCCGAGGATTTATCTGATTGTTCAGATACAACTCAAAGTCTGGTTGGACTATTCAAGCACGGGAGTAAGGTCATATTTCCAGAATCTTTAGAATGATTCATCATCATTAACATCTGGTAGTTGTTAGCGATAGTGGCAGATTTTATGTTATGAGTCATAGAAGTGGATAGATAATGTATCATCCCTTTACTATTTTTGGTTTATTCAATCCATAAATCTTGGAACTCAAACTGTTACAGTTTCAAAGCATTATGTATAAATATGACAGTAAAGAATAGAAAAGGGAAGAGGGAAGAATTCTGGGTGATCAGGCTACAAGATATCATTTGTATCAGGCATGTATTTTGTCTTTTTATAGCCTATATAAAGATTATCTTGAAATGATATTATAATCAGATCAGCCCATTTTGTTCTTTTATCATAATGAATGTTAATTTTCAGTATGAGCACCTGATTCATAATTTTGTTCTCTGATAAATGTTTTCTATCCTAAAATTGTCAATGGATTAATGTTCATTATGCATTCTTCAATCTGAAGCTTTCTCCTTATATAATGCATACTCATAGTCTTTTGTTTGCTCATAACTCAATCATCTCTGTTGTTTAATTACATCATTCCTAATCTCCACTTTACCTTTAGAAAATATCCATAAACCAAAACTTAGTCATCTGATCAAAACCTTTAAGATATTCTCGACTTTGCGCCTTAGCAGTCTAGGTGCAGACTCTAGTCATAACAGAAGGGAAGGCTAACTATGGAACAATTACCTATTTCATTTGCTGAGTCAACTAATCTAAATGTTCTAGATTGAAAGAGTTGGACAACAAAGAAGATCATTTTGAAAAGTGTTGTGCTCGTTTCGAACCTTCATGGTCCATGATAAGAGTTAGCACAAGCCTCCTTGAGAGTTTCACCTTTCTTGGACGAACCTGCACAAGAAGCTGCACCTTCCTACAAAACACGCACGACAAGAATCTAAAATAAAATGCAATGATACAACTAGGTATACAATATAAATGATCGAAAAACATATCAAATAAGTTGTAAAAAGAAATGCATGCACTTATAAGAATATGGGAGAACATGAAGTGTCAACAAAGAATACATGTGAAAGATGGTTTATGTGGAACACAAATTTTAGCAATATCCCTTGAACGCAAAGGGGATTTTGTCACCCTCTCTTAGAGAGAGGCAACAAAGAAGCAAATTTAAGGGCGAAAACAGTGAAGAGGTATATAAACTAGTGAGAAAACAATGATGAAAAGACACAAGTGTTGGCAGTGATAGGGAAGATACAACATTTAAAAGAAGTGAAACAGGGTGATCTAAGGAAAACATAGAATACCAAGATGCAATAGGCAGGATTAAGTTGATCCAACGACCCCATAGCTACAGTCAATGAGATTGAAGACCAACATCTTGGATGACAGAAAAGGAAGAAGGGGCACAAGGACTAACCTTATCTAGCAAGAGTAATCTCGAGTTGGGCCCTACCCGAGAAAACATTCTAGAGGAATCCAATCATTGACAAGGTCACCCAAGGAGGCCACCAAGAAGAGAAAATAAAGTGGGAAGGGTTGATGGAAAGTCCCATTTCCTGTCCTAACAATGTAGCACAACAATATGAATTAGAATCCAAGCTATAATAAGGAAAAGGATTCAGAAACGACTATCCACTCAATTTTTGGTTCAGATCAAGAAACCCAAGGTTAATGATAGGACAAATCAAGAAGGGTAACGATAGGACAAATATAACAACTAAAATAAGAGAAATGAGGTGATTCTAGGAAAGTCTGGAATGACAAGAGGCAATAGGCAAGAGAAGTTGATCCAACGACCCCATAGCTCCAGTCTATGTGATTGATGACCAACATCTTGAAGGAAAAAAGAAGAAGAAGGGGCACAAAGACTAGACATGTCTAGGAAGAGTAACCTCGAGTCGGGCCCTACCCAAGAAAACCTTCTAGAGGAATCCAATCATTGATGAGGTCACCCAAGGAGACTACCAGGGAAATAAAATAAACTGGAAAGGATTGATGGGAAGTACCCCTTTGTGTCCTATCAATGTAGGGAAACAATAAGTGTGATAAAACATACTACTATAAGGAGAAAGACTTAGAAACGAATTGCCACTCGATTTTATATTAAAATCAAGAAACACTAGGAGAGAAAAAGAGGGGATAAATGAAGATGTAATGGAGTTATTTTAATTAGGATTTAAAAGAAGGGGTAAATGAAGATGGAAGGGCATTTTGAGCCTTCATGGTTCAGGAAAATAGTTAGCACAAGCCTCCTTGAACAAACCTGCATAAGAAACTGCACCTTCCTACAAAACATGAACGACCCTAATCTTAAATAAAATGTAATGATACAACATGGTATACAATATAAATGATCGAAAAACATAATAAATAAGTTGTAAAAAGGAACACATGCACTTATAAGAATATGGGAGAACACGATGTGGCAACAGAGAATAGGTGTGAACGATGGTATATGTTCAACACATACGTTAGCAATATTCCTTGACCGCAAAGGGGATTTTGTCACCGTCTCTTAGAGAAAGGCAACAAAGACGTAAATTTAAGGGCAAAAACTGTGAAGAGGTATATAAACGGTTGGACATTGGGTTCAACGCTCCCCGTGAGTTTCGTGACATGGACTAATCGCCTCCCGAGATCCTAACTCTGGCGATTGTGGCGAAGATTAACACATGCAGGTTTTGGTCTTACGGCAATCGTGAGTCCAACAAATGGTATCAGAGTAACAGGTGAAGGGTTCGAAACTCACCTGGCTCGCGTTGGGGGGGAGATTGTTGGACATTGCGTTGAGCGCTCCCTGTGAGTTTCGTGACATGGACGAATCGCCTCTCGAGATCCTCACTCTGGCAATTGTGGCGGAGATTAACACCTGCAGGTTTTGGTCTTACGACAATCATGAGTCCAACATAAACTAGTGAGAAAACGATGACGAAAAGTTATGAGAGTTGGCAATGATCAGGAAAATATAACAACTGGAAAAAGTGAAACAGGGCGATCTAAGAAAAATCTAGAATAACAAGAGGCAACAGGCAGAGAAATTTGAACCAATGAACCCATAGCTGCAGCCTATGAGATTGAAGACCAACATCCTGGATGACAGAAAAGGAAGAAGGGGCATAATGACTAGCATTATCTAGAAAGAGTAATCTCGAGTCGGGCCCTACGCGAGAAAACATTCTAGAGGAATCCATTCATTAACGAACCCGAGTAGGCTACTAAGAAGAGAAAATAAAGTGGGAAGCGTTGATGGGAAGTCCCCCTTCGTGTCCTAACAATGTAGTGCAACAATATGAGTTAGGAACCAAGCTACAATAAGGAAAAAGATTCAGAAACGACTCACCACTCAATTTTAGATTCAAAACAAGAAACCCAAGGAGAGAGAAAAGAAGGAATAAGTGAAGATGGAAAACCACTATTTTAAATAGTGCTTACTGTTGATTAAGTAAACTAGAGCTCTTGATTTACTAGTCTAATGCAATCAGTTTCAAACACTGATAGAATTAACAACAAATTAATGAAAGAAGGGGAAGCTAAGTATGCCACAATTAGTGATTTCCTTTGCTGAGTTTGCTAATCTAAATGTGAATTAAGAAAAGAGGTGGAACAAAGAATCTCACCTTGAAAAGTGTTGATTGGTTTCGAGTGTCATGGGTGACGATAAGTGTTAGCACAAGCCTCCTTGAGAGTTTCATCTTTCTTGAACGAACCTGCACAAGAAACTACACCTTCCTATAAAACATGCATGATCCTAATCTACTATATAATACAATGATGCCACTTGCTCTACCATACAAATGGTTCCAAAATGAAAAAAATAAGATGTAAAAATAAATGCAAACACGTGTAACAACATGGGAGAACACGATGTGGCAAAAGATGAATGCTTATGAAAGATGGTATATGTGCGAAACATATGTTAGCGATTTTCCTTGTTTACAAAAGGGATTATCGCCATCTATTAGAGAAACATACAAAAGATGTGAGAGGTGGTAATGATAGTGTAGAAATTTCTGAGTTTTACTATTTGCTGGTTTATGTTAACATTTCGTGGTTTTCACTTACAGCCGGTTTTGCATTGGTTGTAAGTTACTTAAGAAATTTTTCTGAACAATTAAACACACAGTAAAAATCCACTAACAGGCTGAAAAACACATTTAACAGTCACACCATAAAAAATATAGACTCAGAGATTTTTGGCCAATGGCCCTGGAAAAACCCCCACGGGGAAAACCAGTCAAAGAGAGAGAGATATTATTATTTCTTCAAGATAAAAATCAGACATTCATTTAGTCAAAAATCCAACTTATCTCAACCCAGAAAAATGACCAGCAAGCTGCCTTGATTTCTGTGCAAGAGCTGCCTCAGTTTCCGTGCAATTTCAGTCTCGAAAAACAGCCTGGAAATCACTGCTCTTCCTTCCTCGATTTCTGTGCCTGAACAGCAAACTGCTATTCTTGATTTTTGTGCCAAAACAGACCCAAAAATCAGTCAAAGGCCGTACTGTACGGACTGCATTAAATGCAGCCGTACGACCTCGAAATATGTGCCCAAAATTAAAGCTGCTGCCTTGGGAAACGTGCTGTACCTTTCCTCGAAACATGTGCTAGAGATTTACCTCAAAAACAGTGCCAAATCTGTACTGTACGATTTGCAATAAATGTGGCCGTACCTCTTCTCGAAATTCGTGCCAGCAATAAATGCAGGTCGTACCTTTCTCCTCGGGATCTGTGCAACCTGTTAAATGCTGCTGTACTTCCTCCTCGAAATCTGTGCTAGCATTTATGGCTCCTCGATAATCGTGCCCACCAAAATATTCTCTAGCAGGCTGCCTGAAAATCGTGCCCACTCTCAGTCTCTTCAGCAATCTCTGCTCTCCTTCTCTCTTCTTCTCTCAAGAATGAAAAGTAAAGAGTTTTGCCTCCCTCAACCCTTTTTGTCTAAACCCT
>LPNX010870702.1:356219-369088 GCA_001517045.1 Pseudotsuga menziesii
CTTGTAAAGCCACCTAGAAGTCACAACTGACTTCCCCTCAGGTCTCGGCACTATCTCCCAAGCATCATTCTTCATGATGGAATGGTACTCTTCCATCATGGCATCTCTCCATACCTGATGCTGGGAAGCCTCCTCAAATGTGGATGGCTCAGAGTCACGAAGACTCGCAACAAGGGCCATATCATACCTGTCTGGCACCACACCAAGCCTGTCTGGCTCCACCACTGTCCTGATCTGCTCCTGGGGCCTACCAAATGCCTCTGCTTCCTTCAAGGTCTCCTGAAGCCACTTAGGCTTCCTCTTCCTTGAAGACTGCACCTCGCAAACTAGTCTTGGGCTCTCCTCATCTGAGGAAGTCCCAGTACCTGAAGGTCCAACACCCCGAGGACCAGTACCTAATGAACCTGTGCCTGATGAACCTGTAATCTGAGGACTCAACCCTAAACCTGTCCCTGAAACTGTCCCTGAAGAGCTAGTCACCTGAATCACTGAACCTGTAGAAGCTGTGCCTGTACCCTGTGATCCAGTCACTACAGAAACCTGTGGACCTGAAAGCTGAGTCGAAGAAGCTTGTACCAACTGAGGTGTGGGAGCTGGTGTCTCCCCCTGCTCTAACTCCCTAGACTTCCTAAAGGCTCTCTCCTCATCAAACTTCACTTCCCGCCGGACAACAACTTTCCTCGAGCTAGGTAAGTAAACCCGATAGGCCTTTGAAGTCTCGTCATATCCCACAAATATGCCTCTCTCTGCGATGGGATCAAACTTCGTCCTCTTCTCAGAAGGGACGTGAGAGTAAGTCAACGAGCCAAATATGCGAAAGTGGCCCACCTCAGGCTTCTTGCCTGAATACATCTCCTCAGGAGTCTTACTCCCCACTGCCCTGTGAGGACTCCTGTTCTGCAGATAAACTGCAGTGCTACATGCCTCTGCCCAAAGAAAGAAAGGTAACCCCTGATCATGAAGCATCGCTCTGGCTGCCCCCACAATCGACCTGTTCTTTCTCTCTGCTACTCCATTCTGCTCAGGAGTGTAAGGAACTGTCAGCTGTCTCTGAATGCCCTCCTGTCTGCAGAATGCATCGAACTCCTTGGAGGTATACTCACCCCCATTGTCCAATCTCAACATCCGGATCTTCCTCCCCATCTGCTTCTCCACAAGGGCTTTGAACCCTTGGAAGACTCTCAAACACAAGCTCGGACTTCTTGCTCCTCAAGAAGTAGATCCAGGTCTTCCTGGAGTAGTCATCAATGAAGCTAAAGTAGTACTCAAAGCCTGTCAAAGACAAAGATGACATAGGACCGCATATGTCAGTATGGATAAGATCTAGCACCCCTGCAGCTCTCGTGTCACTGCTCGAAAAAACAGTCTTGGTGTACTTTCCCAAAACACACCCCCTGCACACATCACTCTACTCAGTGCTGAACTCTGGTAATCCTGTAACCATGCTCCTCAACAATCTGAGAGCTGGGTGATGTAGGTGGGCCATCCTCCGATGCCAAAGCTCACATAGCTCACTGCTGCTGCTGTGTGCTAAAGCACATTGTGGCTGAAATAAGAGCTTGTACAGCTTTCCACACCTGACTCCAATGTCCATGGCACTGGACATACCTGTAGCCCTAGGATACACCTGCACTCTCCCATCTGAAAAGCACACCCCAAGACCCCTGTCCTCAATGGTGGAAACTGACACAAGGTTCTTCTTCAGCCCATGGACATACAACACATCCCTCAGAGTCATGAGACTCATCGACTCCCTCTAAAATGTAATGGTCCCCCGACCAACAGCTCTAACAATGGTGTTGTCTCCAGGGACAACCTCCACATCTCTACCTGTCTTAGATAACTCCGAGAACATCTCTCGAGCTCCAGTCATGTGGCTCGAGGCTCCGCTGTCAATAGTAGAGGTGGATGGACCCCCCTGATGACCTGCCAACAATGAATGTTCAATATCCATATCCATGTCTATGTTGGTGGCTAAAGAGACTCTCTCTCTCTCCATCTGTCCAGCATATAGGGAAAACTCCCTCTAAAATGCATCACCAAACTCATCAACCTCTGTTGAGGCTGGAGTCTGATGTCCCTGTCCCTTCTTCTTCTTCTTGCTTGGACACTGTGAAGCATAGTGCCCAAATGCCTGACATGCATAACACTTGATTTTACTCAAGTCTTTCTTCTGCCCACTCTGCTGCTGCTACTTGGCCCCACCCTTCTTGGGACCCTTCTTCTTCTTGCCCTTAGCTGCCAAAGCCACATTCTCGTCATCAACCCCACTGTGATGTAATGCCCTGTACAAGACCTCTCCTAGTCTCCTCCTGCACAAAGTCATCCCAAAGTCTATCCCAGGTAGGTAGGTTCTCTCTGCCCACTATGGCCTGCACAAATGCACCCCAAGGCTTTGAAGCCCCATTCACTGCTGTGCGTACAAGCTCTGTAGGGGCTGCCACCTCCCCAACCGCTGCAAGTTCATTCTCGAACTGCAGAAATCCTGGTAAGATATGCTGTGACTCCCTCACCCCCATTCATCTTTATACTTTTGAGTTTCTCTCTAAGAACCATTTTCCTGTTCTCATTGGAACTCTCATACAAACTGATCAAGGCTGACCACATCTCGTGTGCCCTATCCTTGCCTGAAATGTGAGGGATTATGTGGTCTTTAACTGCATCTAGAATGATCCTCCTAGTTTTACAGTCCTGCTTGTTGAAGGCTGATAGAGCTGCTGCATCTGTTGATGCGGGAATGACAATCGGATTAGCTGTAGTGTTCCTAACTACATCCGGCCATAACTCATTCTCCTCTAGTAACAGTAAAATTCTGGCCTTCCACGGCACAAAATTTCCTGTCCCATCCAGCCTATCCTCCAATCTAAGACCTGTAGCCATCTCTACACCAACCCAACAAAGTGCTGCTCACTGACAAAAGGTAAAATACTAAAATTTCTGAGTTCTGAAAATTTATGTGTGTCTGTGAACTATCACTGTTTTCTGCCCCCAAGCTCTGATACCATGTAGAAATTTCTAAGTTTTATTGTTTGCTGGTTTATGTTAACATTTTGTGGTTTTCACTTACAGCCGGTTTTGCATTGGCTGTAAGTTACTTAAGAAATTTTTCTGAACAATTAAACACACAGTAAAAATCCACTAACAGGCTGAAAAACACATTTAACAGTCACACCATAAAAAATATAGACTCAGATATTTTTGGCCAATGGCCCTAGAAAAACCCCCACGGGGAAAACCAGTCAGAGAGAGAGAGATATTATTATTTCTTCAAGAGAAAAATCAGACATTCATTTAGTCAAAAATCCAACTTATCTCAACCCAGAAAAATGACCAGCAAGCTGCCTTGATTTCTGTGCAAGAGCTGCCTCAGTTTCCGTGCAATTTCAGTCTCGAAAAACAGCCTGGAAATCACTACTCTTCCTTCTTCGATTTCTGTGCATGAACAACAAACTACTGTTCTCGATTTTTGTGCCAAAACAGACCCAAAAATCAGTCAAAGGCCGTACTGTACGGACTGCATTAAATGCAACCGTACAACCTCAAAAGTTGTGCCCAAAATTAAAGCTGCTGCCTTGGGAAACGTGCTGTACCTTTCCTCGAAACCTGCGCTGGAGATTTACCTCGAAAATAGTGCCAAATCCGTACTGTACGATTTGCAATAAATGTGGTCGTACCTCTTCTCGAAATTTGTGCCAGCAATAAATGCAGGCCGTACCTTTCTCCTCGAGATCTGTGCAACCTATTAAATGCTGCTGTACTTCCTCCTCGAAATCTGTGCTAGCATTTATGGCTCCTCGATAATTGTGCCCACCAAAATCTTCTCTAGCAGGCTGCCTGAAAATCGTGCCCTCTCAGTCTCTTCAGCAATCTCTGCTCTCCTTCTCTCTTCTTCTCTCAAGAATGAAAAGTAAAGAGTTTTGCCTCCCTCAACCCTTTTTGTCTAAACCCTAAGTGGGAATCTAATCCAACGGTGGAGAAAGATCCAATCCAATGGCTAAGATTCAATGAGAGTAAAAATCACATTTATTTAAATCACTTAAATAAATTTACTCATCCACTTAAATTTATCAAAAAGTGACTTTAAGTTTATAAAGTCTCATTAAGTAGCTTTTAATGTGAGGGTCACATTTTTCCCTCTTCTAAGTGACTTAGGCAAAAAGTCACTTAGGGAACATATTCCTAGGTACAAAAACTAACAGATAGGACAGATCTAACACCTAAAAGAAGAGAAATGAGGTAATTCTAGGAAAATCTAGAATGCCAAGAGGCAATAGGCAAGAGAAGTTGAGACAACGATCCCATAGCTACAGTCTATGGGATTGATGACCAACGTCTTGGAGGACAAAAAAGGAAGAAGGGGCACAAAGACTAGTAATATCTAGGAAGAGTAATCTCAAGTCAGGCCCTGTTGCCCACCTATTTCGACTAGGTGGCAACTCCATGTACATGAAGATGTACATAATTGTACAAATTGTACCTTGAAAAAATCTAAGGATTTTTCACTTCCGCAGGGCAATTGCCACTTTGTAAAACGAAATGTCCGCTCCCCTGCGTGGGAAAATTAATGTAATTTTATGTGCTAGTATGGGTCATATGATATGGATGCCACACCATGGAACTGGTTGTTAGGGAAGTCCCCTCATCGAGTGTTTTTTCCCTTTCCAATTAATCTTGTTGTGTAAACGATTTTAATTGGTTTGGTTTTTCACTCAAAATCCTCCAAAGTGGTGACGGGCGTTCTACCAATCAAGTCCATGGGGTGGCTAAGGGTTCAAAATGTTGTTCATGACCATGCTAGACATTTGTATAGAGTCTTGCGGAGTTTCGTTATGTTGTTGTATTTTTATTTATTTTTTCTAGTTAATTAATTTCACCCCTTGGTGGTTAATTAACTCAGTTTTGATGTAATAATGTAATTGCTCAAGCACTGACACTTTGTAATAGGGGCTATGAATGCAAGGTAAATTGCTATGAAACACCCTAAGCCACTGCTTGGAGTCCCATGTCATTCTGATAAGGGGTTGAGGAGATAGACCATTTCTAGCTAAGCAAGGTCTATTTTTCCTAGGGAATTAATTAATTTCCCTAAGTCAAAAATTCATATTATTTGATTTTGAAGGAAAAAATCAAATAATGCCATGGTAATTTTGTTTAGGGGTTGTTAAACCTACGAAAATTTATTTCAAAATTTTCCACCCCCCCATGGCCAAGATATGATTTTTTCAAGTTATTTTTAATTTTTCCTAAGTCAAAATTGGAAAAATTTAAAATTAAATTGAAAAATTAAATCTAAGGTGAAATATTATATCTAGCCTAAGTCTAAAGGTTAGATATCTTTTGGAGCAAAGGTTAAATCTAAGCCTAGCTCTAAAGTTGGGTGGCCAAACCACCATAAAAGAGAAGACACCCACATTTAGGGAGGCGCTACTTGTAGAGGAGGGCATCACATTAAAAGGGGAGGCGTCATGCTAAAGATGGGGCGCCTAGCTTAGAGGAGGCGCTACCAAATATAGTGGGGCGCTATGCATTAAAAGGAGGGCGCTACCCATATAGAGGGCGTTACCATTTTGGTGGAGGTGCTACATGGAATAGAAGGGCGCCACCTTTGGAGGAGGCGTCCCACATTTGGAGGAGACGCTAAGTTTAGAGGAGGGCGCCTAGCCTATGGGCCCACTCTAAAACCTTAAAAGCAATCTAAGGGAGCATCTTGGTCAAAAAACCTTAGATCTAAGGGTGTGGATTAATTGAGGCATGGATCAAGCATCCAAGCCATTGATTGAGAAGGATGCAAAGTCAAATACCCAGATCTAGTGGTGGAGATCTAATCTAGATCTAGATCTAATCTTGGCCGTTGATCTTCAAGGGGTTGGGGTTGCTCCTCAACTATATAATGGGGGTCTCGCTCCCTCATTTGATAACATCTCTCATGCTATTGTTATGCTGCTGAAATCTCTCCCTATTCTCCTCTCATATTCTCTCAAACATTTGGCCCAAGCCTTTTGCCATTGTTGTATTGAATCTTGCCCTAGTTGGGCTATAATAGAAAAAGCTTTGGAGGGATATTCTGCCGTCATTCTCATTTCATGCTTGGATTAGTGAGGTAACCTTGTACATTTTTCAATTATTGTTGTACTTGTTTAGTTTGGAAGCTCTCCACAAAGTATTTTGTGGAGAGACTTGTAGGTAGAAGTATTTCTATCTTCATTTGTGAGTAGATTAGTAAGATTTTACAAAGTATTTTGTAGAATTTATTTTTGTGCTTATCTCCTTGCTTGCTTGTGCAGCTCTAATAGATTTGTTTTGCAGGGATCCAAAGCTAAGAAAGGCTCCTCCAAGGGTTTCCTTTTTTTTTAAATTTCATTTCGGCCATTTTTCTTTTCCTATCCTAAAACTGGGTTTTATTCACTGTATAGTGAATATAACCCTTGTTTTAGGGCTCTCACCCAATATATATTAGTATAAGGTTTTAAATCTGCTGTTTATAAGTCATTTTCAGCCTAAAAACGTTCATTTTTAACCATTAAAATTTCAGTTTTTCCTTTTTTTTAAAGTTCAGATTTTGCTGTAAATTTTCTGGGTTTTACACTAGTTTATGCTAATTTTCTGTTTTAGTTTTCTGCAGTAATTTCCAGCAAGTAAAGTTGCTGGTTTTTTGCAGGTTTATGCACAGAAAGAGGGGGTTATGCTGCCCTAAATTGCCCAAAAAAAACCCAGGAAAATTTGGTCCAAAAGACGCCCTAAACTACACTTCTTCTCTCTATTCTATAACATTGTAAACCCCAAATGAGAAGTTCTCTTTGGGGTATTCTCTGCTGTAAATCGGTATATGAGTAGTGTAGAGATAGCTGCTTAGATTTATTTTATTGCAAGTTATTTTTCTGTTTACCCACTTATCTCTGTGACAGACCACCATATCTGTTACAGAGATTGTTGTGTGGTTAAGATAATCAGTTTTATTTTTTCTGTTCACCCACTATCTCTGTTACAGACCACCATCTCTGTAACAGAGATTGTTGTGCGGTTAGGCATTGCTTAGCTAATAGCATTTTTCTTTTCAAAGTAGTTAATTTTATTTTCTGTTAAAGAGGTAATCATACAACCCACCTATCCGGTGTATCCTCTGCCCACTTGTCATCTCCCTTTAGGGACTTCGAGTTGGGTATGAAAAGCAGGAGAAGTGGGGGCTTAGTTTAATTAAAATAACACTTTTTTTTCTGCTACAAACCCTCACACTTTTTTTTTCTTTTTTTCAGTCCAAGATCAAGTACCAGCATCTCCCATAAGGGATATCGCTTGGTTGATCCTGTTGATATTTTAAAATTAACCTTGCATGCTAATCACCAAGATTAAAATCAACCCTTAAAATTAACCAACAACAACTTCACTAGCCCCTGTTCCTCTACTCGGTTATCACCCTTCGGGGTACTCACGAGATACGACAGGGGATAGAGGAGTATTAGTTTAATAGGCATCCATCTAGCTGTTTTTCCTGTTGATTAAAAACAGTGACTCGGAGGCGACTTGGGGTAGAAGACCATGGGGGGTCTCTAGGCGTTCTACGTCCTCCTTGTTGAGCACCGGGGCATTGGGGTTTGACCTGGGAGCTACGGGTGGGCTTTGCTCCCACTTTGTTGAGCGCACCAACATTCCTTCTTTGACTTGAGAAGTACTAGATTGGGGTAGTCACACCACCGGTTCGAAAACTAAACTTCAAGAGGAAAAACCTTAATAAAATCTACCTAAAATAAACCAAGAGACATTGCAAAACCGGTTTTATAACATTTTTTCATTTTAGCAGACTTCCACTCCAGCATTGCACTCCAACACTTTACCTTTAGTCTCTTTTAAGTTTCATTTACTTTCAGTTCTGCAATTGTTTATATGGTGAATGCTTAACATTTGTTTAACTGCTTCAAGTAATTCAACTTAAAAGTCTTTCCATTTTTCATTTACTGTTGGTTTGATAAATTTCATTTAAGGCATTTTCCTTCTGCTATCTCTTGTCTATAACTTGTAAATCTGGTTCATATTTGTCTAAACTGTAACTATTTTATCTAAACTGTAACTATTTTACTTGTTCATTTGTTTATACTGATAAATTTAGATCATCTGTACATTGCTTAGATATCTTGACTCATCATTGTATCATTTATTTGTTTATTCATCTCATTTGTTAGACAACTTAACCTGTGGGATAATTAACTTAGACTGCATCCATTGAAAGTTGCATTCTCTAACTCCATTCTTTAGGCACTGGTTATAAATAAAAGAATTGATTGTCATTTAAATATTGCATCTTGCATTGGTTTGACTGTCATCTCTCAAAACCTTAGCCTCAATCTTAATAAAAGATCCCTTTAACTAATAGTTAATAAATCTGGAACTTAGTCTTTCCGTAGGGACTACCCCCCTTGGCTCTGTTGGGATCTTGCCTAAACAGAGGAGTTGTGGACTGTGGTGACAATGGTCCCCAGCTCTCGCTTGCCCCCAAGGACACACATAGCAGGTTGTGACTTTCCTGTGTCTTAAAGTGTGAATTAGGCGGCAACATCTTTGGCGCCGTTGCCGGGGACAAGTCATTTGTCCTTGGTCTGACTTAATTAATTAATTTCTTGTTTTTAATTCTTCAATTCATTAAACTGTTAATAAAATTCTTTAATTAATTTTAATAACTTATTTACCTATATTAGAGCTATCTTTTTCTCCAAGTGGCGACTCCACTTCAAAATATAGTGAGGTATTCTACCCGGAGCCATTCAGGTGGTCTACTCAACTCCCTCACCGAACCTGAAAGGGTATATAGGAGGAGGTTGAATAGACTTGCTCCCCGTAGACTCCTTGCAAATCTTGGAGAAGAGGCTATCTCTGATATCCGTTTGTTGTTTGCCCAAAACAACCAACCCTCACCGATGGATGATCTATGCAAGCCATATGATTTCTCTAACATTGTTGGTTATCCTCATGATTTGCCAGATAAAGCTATAGAAAAGTTACCTTCCTTTCAAGGTAATAATGCCATCAGTGCCAAGTCTCACATCACCAAGTTCAACCAATGCATGGCCAAGTGGTGTAATGCTCATAACCATGAGGATGTCAAGATGAGGTTGTTTATTTTGTCTTTAGAAGATGATGCCATGGAATGGTTTCAAGATCAAAATGACAATAAGTTCAAAACTCTCAAGGAAATCATTGAAGCCTTCAAGGATAGATGGGGTGATAGAAGGGATAATCATTTCTTGTTGGCAGCCTTGCATACTAGTCATAAGCAAGAGAATGAGACCATGGAAGAATTTAATAAAAGGTTTAATGACTTAGTAAAAAGCCTTCCTACAGACATCAAGCCCCAAGAAGCATCTCTCTTGATTTATTACATCCAAGCATTTGAAGGAGAAATGAAATATCAGATAAGGATAAGGAACCTGCAAATCTTAAGGATGCACAGGAAAAAGCTATCAAGATAGATAAAAACATGCAAGCTGCTGGTAAATCTAATATTCCTGGGTTTTCAAGGGGTAGTTCTTCAAAGGCTAATGAAGTAAAAAAAGTTAAGTTTGAAAACCAAAAACCTCAAGGTGACTCCATAGATAAGCTCACCCAATTGATTAAACAAATGGAATTGAATCATGCTAATCAGCTAGCTGCCATGCAGGCAAACCAGACAGCGTTACAAAACAAGGTAGTTTCTTTGGAAAGAAACAGAGGAAATAATTTCTATCCAAACAATCCAAATGATACGTGGCAAAACCAAAGACAGCCCCCACCTCAAGATCAAAGGCCCCCTAATCCTCTAGAGTCTACCAATGTGGTTGACCATCAAGCTATTCCATATTGTAGGCCTTGTGGGGATTTTCATGAAGAAAACACTTGTCAAGTTTTTTTGCAAATCATAAATGATAAAATGAATGAAAGAACAAAGAATGAACAAGTGAACATGTGTGGGTAGAAGTATGATATTGGCATGCATGAATGGATGGATTTAGTTGAGAATAGTCAAAGTGTTGAATCAATAAATGAAGTAGCAGAAGTAGCTTTTGGCCCTAAGCCTAGTGAGCAGCAAGTGTCAGATTTCTCTAGGTATAGAGGAATTACTTACCAAAGAAATGGTAAGAAGAATCAAAGTCAAGAAAGGACTCCAACCAATGTTCTTAAGGCACCTCCTCCCCCTCCTATGTCAATTGCTCCTAATACACAATTAAACATTGATCTAGGAGGTTGGTTAAATAATGCTAAGATGTTGGTTCCTGTAGCAGAAATCATGAAGATCCCTTCTCAAAAGGGAAAATTACTCAAAGCTATAGAAGAACCTTATCAGAATAATGTTGATAAAACCATAGCCTACCATGATGCACCTGTCATTCTTCAGAGTATGGACAAAGGAAATGAAAAGAACCAGCCTTTCTTCCTCTCGTTATTAGTAAACAATCATCTTCTACACAACTGCATGTTAGATTCAGGGGCTAGCTCAAATGTGATGACTAAAAAGGTTATGGAACAATTAAATTTAAGGATCTCAAGGCCTTATCATAACATTTGTGCAATGGATAGTAAGATGATTGAAGTGTGTGATTTAATTAAAGGCTTACAAGTACAGCTTTTCCAGACATTCAAATAGAAATGGACATAGTAGTGATAGATGTCCCAGATGCTTGGGGTATGTTACTCTCAAGAAAAACTGGAGCAGACTTGGGAGGAAATATTCAAATGGACTTGATTTATGCCACCATAAAAACTCCTGAAGGGAATTTTGTTAGATTGAATCGAGAGTTGGAGATGAGACACCATGTAGAAGACCCAAGAAATCCAAGCAATGAATTAAAGTACAAAACTTATGACTTGGGAAATTATGCAATTTTGGCTAACTCTTTAGGACCTATTGAAGAATCAAATGAAGATGAAAGAGTTAATCAAATTTGGCATATGCACTTTGATGGGGCCTTCTCCAGAGCTGGTAAAGGTGCAGGCATAGTCGTTGAATCCCCTTCTCATAAGGAATTCAATTTTTCCTATAGACTAGAATTTAATGCCACCAACAATGTGGCTGAGTATGAGGCCTTGCTCCTTGGTTTAGAGGTGTGTAAAGATAAGGGTATCAAGAAGTTAGAGGTCAAAGGTGATTCAGATTTAATCATTTCACAGGTTAATAAACATTTTTAAGAAGATATAGGGATGCAATTTTGGATCTGATCCCATGCTTTGATCACATAGAATTTATTGCAATTCCTAGAGAACTTAATGATAAGGCAGATAGACTTGCAGTTGCTGCTTCCACCCTTCAGAGATCACCAGAGTTAGTAGATGAAGAAGTTAAAATGGAAGTTATCTTCAGGCCTTCAGTTCCAGATAATGTAGATAATTGGCAGGTCTTTGATGATGATAAACAAGTGATTAAGTTTTTGAGTAATATAGGAGAATTTGCTGACTTTCACATTAGTGAAGAGGAAGAAGGTTGTTATTACGCAGAAGAAAGTCAAACGCTTAATCCAGCCCCTAGGAAAGTTGTGTCTTTAGAAAGGGCATTTGATAGAGAAGATGGCCATAAACCTAAGGAAGAATCAGGTTCAAAGCCAAGTGATTACATAGAGGTAAACATAGACACAAAGGAAGAACCTAGGATGGTTAAAGTTGGGAAATCAACACCCAAAGATGAAAGAGAACAGATTATTAATTTACTAAGGGAATATAGGGATGTTTTGGCCTTCACATATGACGAGCTTAAAGTCTATAGGGAAGATGTGATTCAGCACACTATTCCACTTAAAGAAGAAGCCAAACCATTTAGACAGAAACTTAGGCAAATAAATCCTAAGTTGGCCCCCTTAGTACAACAAGAACTTCAAAAGATGTTGAAAGTTGGAATAATAGCCCACACTAGACATTCTGCTTGGTGCTCCAATTTGGTAGTGGTTAGAAAGAAGAATGGTCAAATCAGGTTGTGTGTGGACTTCAGAAATCTAAATATTGTGTGCAAGAAAGATAATTATCCCCTCCCTAAAATGGAAACTTTATTGCAAAGAGTAACAGGATCTGGTATGATTTCAATGCTTGATGGTTTTTCTGGTTATAACCAAGTCAGAGTCAGAGAAAAAGATAGGCACAAAACAACTTTTACAACTCCTTGGGGAACCTTTGAATATATAAGAATGCCTTTCGGTTTATCTAATGCTGGAGCTACTTTTCAAAGAGCAATGGACTATGCTTTCAGAGGTTTAATTGGGAAAATTATTGAAATTTATCAGGATGATCTAACAGTTTTTTCTAAGGATGGGAAAAGTCACATAGGGCATTTAAAACAAGTTTTTGAAAGATGCAGAGAATTTGGGATCTCTTTAAATCCAGCCAAGTCAGTTTTTGGGGTTACTGAGGGGAAATTACTGGGTCACATAATTTGCAAGGAAGGTGTCAAAATAGATCCAGAAAGAGTTGCAGCCATTGCTAAACTCCCCTTGCCTAATACAAAGAAAGGCCTCCAATCCTTCTTTGGTACAATTAATTTCCTTAGGAGATTTATTCCTAATCTAGCAGAAGTAACTAAGCCTTTGAATAAATTGCTTAGAAATGATGTCAAGTTTCAATGGGATGAAACAGGAAAAAGAGCTTTCCAACAAATAAAAGATGCATGTGGCCGAGCTCCCGTATTAGTCAGTCCAGATTACACTAAAGAGTTCTATCTTTTCTCCTTTGCATCTGAAGACACCATTGCTGGTGTTTTATTACAGAAAAATGACCAAGGTCAAGAACAACCCATAACATACATGAGCAAAATCTTAAAAGATTCAGAATTAAAGTACCATATAATAGAAAAACAGGCTTATGCCTTGGTAAAATCTCTTAAGCATTTCAGGATTTTCATAGGGTATGCCAAAGTAATT
>LPNX010870702.1:373705-416179 GCA_001517045.1 Pseudotsuga menziesii
ACTTAGATTTGCATTCTTTGACTCCATTCTTTAGGCACTGGTCTTTATTTATCTCAAGGTCTGCTTATCATTAAAAGGAAGTCTTTGCATTTGCATGCTGCTTGTCATTCCTTAGATAATATAGAGTCTTAGCCTCATAGTCTTAATAAAAAGATCCCTTTAATTAATTTGTAATTAATTAATAAATCTGGAACTTAGTATTCCGTAGGGACTACCCCCCTTGGCTCTGTTGGGATCTAGCCTAAACGGAGGAGTTGTGGACTGTGGTGACAGTGGTCCCCAGCTCTCACTTGCCCCCAAGGACACACATAGCAGGTTGTGACTTTCCTGTGTCTTAAAGTGTGAATTAGGCGGCAACAGATAGTAACAGATAATGCTAAGGCCTTTTGTTCAGCAGAAATGTCTGCATTTTGTTTGAAGTATGGCATTATATTATCTCATGCATCAGATTATTATCCTCAAGGAAATGGTCAAGCAGAATCTAGTAACAAAAATCTAATGACCATAGTCAAGAAAATTGTTGGGGAAAACAAAAGGTCTTGGGACAGTAAAATAAAACATGCTTTATGGGCTGATAGAATAACAAAGAAAGCATCTACAGACAAGAGTCATTTTGTGTTGGTATATGGTGTAGAAGCACAGCTACCAGTTCACCTTACCCTGCCAGTGTATGAGTTGCTTCGAGAGTTTGACATAGAAGAGTCTGCACTTCAAAACAGAATAAATCAGTTAGTAGAGTTGGATGAAATAAGGAGAAAAGCTTATGATTAGAACTTCAAAAGTCAAGTAAAGACAAAGAAAACCTTTGACAAGTCAGCTAGACAGAGAGACTTCAAAGTAGGGGATACAGTTGTCCTACGGGACAAAGGCATAGAAAAGCCAGGGAAGCATGGGAAATTTGACAGCCTATGGTTAGGCCCTTATGTGATCAGATCAGTTGCAGGTCCAAATTCTTTCAACCTGAGTCACTTGGATGGTGAGCCATTGAACATTCCAAGGAATGGTCAACAGCTCAATTTTTATTACACATAGAGTCAACATGGTGTCCAAAGGGACACCCTTTGTAACGTATCTCCAACCCTTTTCCCTTGCATTTCTTTAAAGTTTTGTATTATTTCATTGGTTTATTCATTATGCATATAGATGTGAGTAATTGTATGTCTATTTCATTTTGTATAGCAATTTCATTTATTTATATTGTTTATTGTTTATTTATTGGTCTTTGCTTAAGGACTTATGTTGGTTATTGGTGAGAAATTTGTGGTTGCAAGATTCTGGAGTTCTCATATGCTCTCCGATTATCGAACACGTCCCCTAGTTGGAGCCAGATGTTGCCCACCTATTTCGACTAGGTGGCAACTCCATGTACATGAAGATATACATAATTGTACAAATTGTACCTTGGAAAAATCTAAGGATTTTTCACTTCTGCAGGGCAATTGCCCCTTTGTAAAACGAAATGTCCGCTCCCCTGCGTGGGAAAATTAATGTAATTTTATGTGCTAGTATGGGTCATATGATATGGATGCCACACCATGGAACTGGTTGTTAGGGAAGTCCCCTCATCGAGTGTTTTTTCCCTTTCCAATTAATCTTGTTGTGTAAATGATTTTAATTGGTTTGGTTTTTCACTCAAAATCCTCCAAAGTGGTGACGGGTGTTCTACCAATCAAGTCCATGGGGTGGCTAAGGGTTCAAAATGTTGTTCATGACCATGCTAGACATTTGTATAGAGTCTTGCAGAGTTTCGTTATGTTGTTGTATTTTTATTTATTTTTTCTAGTTAATTAATTTCACCCCTTGGTGGTTAATTAACTCAGTTTTGATGTCATAATGTAATTGCTCAAGCACTGGCACTTTGTAATAAGGGCTATGAATGCAAGGTAAATTTCTATGAAACCCCCTAAGCCACTGCTTCGAGTCCCATGTCATTCTGATAAGGGGTTGAGGAGATAGACCATTTCTAGCTAAGCAATGTCTATTTTTCCTAGGGAATTAATTAATTTCCCTAAGTCAAAAATCCATATTATTTGATTTTGAAGGAAAAAATCAAATAATGCCATGGTAATTTTGTTTGGGGGTTGTTAAGCCTACGAAAATTTATTTCAAATTTTTCCACCCCCCCATGGCCAAGCTATGATTTTTTCAAGTTATTTTTAATTTTTCCTAAGTCAAAATTGGAAAAATTTAAAATTAAATCTAAGGTGAAATATTATATCTAGCCTAAGTCTAAAGGTTAGATATCTTTTGGAGCAAAGGTTAAATCTAAGCCTAGTTCTAAAGTTGGGTGGCCAAACCACCATAAAAGAGAAGACGCTCACATTTAGGGAGGCGCTACTTGTAGAGGAGGGCATCACATTAAAAGGGGAGGCGTCATGCTAAAGATGGGGCGCCTAGGTTAGAGGAGGCGTTACCAAATATAGTGGGGCGCTATGCATTAAAAGGAGGGCGCTACCCATATAGAGGGCGTTACCATTTTGGTGGAGGCGTTACCATTTTGGTGGAGGCGCTACATGGAATAGAAGGGCGCCACCTTTGGAGGAGGCGTCCCACATTTGGAGGAGACGCTAAGTTTAGAGGAGGGTGCCTAGCCTATGGGCCCACTCTAAAACCCTAAAAGCAATCTAAGGGAGCATCTTGGTCAAAAAACCCTAGATCTAAGGGTGTGGATTAATTGAGGCATGGATCAAGCATCCAAGCCATTGATTGAGAAGGATGCAAAGTCAAATACCTAGATCTAGTGGTGGAGATCTAATCTTAGCCGTTGATCTTCAAGGGGTTGGGGTTGCTCCTCAACTATATAATGGGGGTCTCACTCCCTCATTTGATAACATCTCTCATGCTATTGTTATGCTGCTGAAATCTCTCCCCATTCTCCTCTCATATTCTCTCAAGCATTTGGCCCAAGCCTTTTGCCATTGTTGTATTGAATCTTGCCCTAGTTGGGCTATAATAGAAGAAAGCTTTGGAGGGATATTCTGCCGTCATTCTCATTTCATGCTTGGATTAGTGAGGTAACCTTGTAAATTTTTCAATTATTGTTGTACTTGTTTAGTTTGGAAGCTCTTTACAAAGTATTTTGTGGAGAGACTTGTAGGTAGAAGTATTTCTATCTTCATTTGTGAGTAGATTAGTAAGATTCTACAAAGTATTTTGTAGAATTTATTTTTGTGCTCATCTCCTTGCTTGCTTGTGCAGCTCTAATAGATTTGTTTTGCAGGGATCCAAAGTTAAGAAAGGCTCCTCCAAGGGTTTCCTTTTTTTTTAAATTTCATTTCGGCCTTTTTTCTTTTCCTATCCTGAAACTGGGTTTTATTCACTTTATAGTGAATATAACCCTTGTTTTAGGGCTCTCACCCAATATATATTAGTATAAGGTTTTAAATTTGTTGTTTATAAGTCATTTTCAGCCTAAAAACGTTCATTTTTAACCATTAAAATTTCAGTTTTTCCTTTTTTTTAAAGTTCAGATTTTGCTGTAAATTTTCTGGGTTTTACACTAGTTTATGCTAACTTTCTGTTTTAGTTTTCTGCAGTAATTTCCAGCAAGTAAAGTTGCTGGTTTTTTGCAGGTTTATGCACAGAAAGAGGGGGTTATGCTGCCCTAAATTGCCCAGAAAAAACCCAGAAAAATTTGGTCCAAAAGAGGCCCTAAACTACACTTCTTCTCTCTCTTCTATAACATTGTAAACCCCAAATGAGAAGTTCTCTTTGGGGTATTCTCTGCTGTAAATCTGTATATGAGTAGTGTAGAGATAGCTGCTTAGATTTATTTTATTGCAAGTTATTTTTCTGTTTACCCACCTGTCTCTGTGACAGACCACCATCTCTGTTACAGAGATTGTTGTGTGGTTAAGATAATCAGTTTTATTTTTTCTGTTCACCCACTATCTCTGTTACAGACCACCATCTCTGTTACAGAGATTGTTGTGTGGTTAAGATAATCAGTTTTATTTTTTCTGTTCACCCACTATCTCTGTTACAGACCACCATCTCTGTAACAGAGATTGTTGTGCGGTTAGGCATTGCTTAGCTAATAACATTTTTCTTTTCAAAGTTGTTAATTTTATTTTCTGTTAAAGAGGTAATCATACAACCCACCTATCCGGTGTATCCTCTGCCCACTTGTCATCTCCCTTTAGGGACTTCAAGTTGGGTATGAAAAGCAGGAGAAGTGGGGGCTTAGTTTAATTAAAATAACACTCTTTTTTCTGCTACAAACCCTCACACTTTATTTTTATTTTTATTTTTTTCAGTCCAAGATCAAGTACCAGCATCTCCCATAAGGGATACCGCTTGGTTGATCCTGTTGATATTTTAAAATTAACCTTGCATGCTAATCACCAAGATTAAAATCAACCCCTAAAATTAACCAACAACAACTTCACTAGCCCCTGTTCCTCTACTCGGTTATCACCCTTTGGGGTACTCACGAGATACGACAAGGGATAGAGGAGTCTTAGTTTAATAGGCATCCATCTAGCTGTTTTTCCTGTTGATTAAAAACAGTGACTCGGAGGCGACTTGGGGTAGAAGACCGTGGGGGGTCTCTAGGCGTTCTACGTCCTCCTTGTTGAGCACCGGGGCATTGGGGTTTGACCTGGGAGCTACGGGTAGGCTTTGCTCCCACTTTGTTGAGCGCACCAGCATTCCTTCTTTGACTTGAGAAGTACTAGATTGGGGTAGTCACACCACCGGTTCGAAAACTAAACTTCAAGAGGAAAAACCTTAATAAAATCTACCTAAAATAAACCAAGAGACATTGCAAAACCGGTTCTATAACATTTTTTCATTTTAGCGCACTTCCACTCCAACATTGCACTCCAACACTTTACCTTCAGTCTCTTTTCAATTTCATTTACTTTCAGTTCTGCAATTGTTTATATGGTGAATGCTTAACATTTATTTAACTGCTTCAAGTAATTCAACTTAAAAGTCTTTCCATTTTTCATTTACTGTTGGTTTGATAAATTTCATTTAAGGCATTTTCCTTCTGCTATCTCTTGTCTATAACTTGTAAATCTGGTTCATATTTGTCTAAACTGTAACTATTTTACTTGTTCATTTGTTTATACTGATAAATTTAGATCATCTGTACATTGCTTAGATATCTTGACTCATCATTGTATCATTTATTTGTTTATTCATATCATTTGTTAGACAACTTAACCTGTGGGATAATTAACTTAGACTGCATCCATTGAAAGTTGCATTCCCTGACTCCATTCTTTAGGCACTGGTTACAAATAAAAGGATTGACTGTCATTTAAATATTGCATCTTGCATTGGTTTGACTGTCATCTCTCAAAACCTTAGCCTCAATCTTAATAAAAGATCCCTTTAACTAATAGTTAATAAATCTGGAACTTAGTCTTTCTGTAGGGACTACCCCCCTTGGCTCTGTTGGGATCTTGCCTAAACGGAGGAGTTGTAGACTGTGGTGATAGTGGTCCCCAGCTCTCGCTTGCCCCCAAGGACACACATAGCAGGTTGTGACTTTCCTGTGTCTTAAAGTGTGAATTAGGCGGCAACAGGCCCTACCTAAGAAAACCTTCTAGAGGAATCGAATCATTGACGAGGTCACCCACGGAGGCTAACAAGAAAATAAAATAAGTAGGAAAGGGATGATGGGAAGTCCCCCTTTGTGTCCTATCAATGTAGGGAAACAATAAATGTGAGGAAACATACTAAAGAACAAGTAGAATTAACAAAAAAATTCATGAAAGAAGGGGAAGGCTAAATATGGCACAATTACCTATTTCATTTGTTGAGTCGACTAATCTAAGTGTTCTAGATTGAAAAAGGGAGACAACAAAGAAGCTTATTTTGAAAAGTGTGGTGCTGGTTTCGAGCCTTCACGGTTCATGATAAGAGTTAGCACAAGCCTCCTTGAGAGTTTCACTTTTCTTGGACGAACCTATACAAGAAACTGCACCTTACTACAAAACACGCATGACCCGAATCTAAAATAAAATGCAATGATACAATTAGGTATACAATATAAATGATCGAAAAACATATTAAATAAGTTGTAAAAAGGAACGCATGCACTTATGAGAATATGGGAGAACATTGAATACGTGTGAAGGATGGTTTATGTGGAACACAGATGTTAGCAATATCCCTTGACCATAAAGGGGATGTTGTCACCATCTCTTAGAGAAAGGCAACGAAGAAGCAAATTTAAGGACGAAAACAATGAAGAGGTATATAAACTAGGGAGAAAATGATGATGAAAAGACATTAGAGTAGGCAATGATAAGGAAAATCTAGCAACTGAAAGAAGTGAAACAGGGTGATCTAAGGAAAATATAGAATACCAAGACGCAATAGGCAGAAGAAGTTGAGCCAACAACCCCATAGTTGAAGTGAATGAGATTTAAGACCAACATCTTGGATGACAAAAAAGGAAGAAGGGGCACAAGGACTAGCCTTATCTACAAGAGTAATCTCAATTTGTGCCCTACCCGAGAAAATATTATAGAGGAATCCATTCATTGACAAGGTCACCCAAGGAGGCCACTAAGAAGAGAAAATAAAGTGGGAAGGGTTGATGGGACGTCCCCCTTCGTGTCCTAACAATGTAGTGCAACAATATGAGTTAGGAAGCAAGATATAATAAGGAAAGAGATTCAGAAACGACTACCCACTCAATCTTTGGTACAGATCAAGACACCCAAGGATGATGATATGACAAATCAAGAAGGGTCATGATGGGACAAATCTAACAATTGAAAGAAGAGAAATGAGGTGATTCTGGGAAAATATGGAATGCAAAGCGGCAATGGGCAAGAGAAGTTGATTCAAAGACCCCATAGCTGTAGTCTATGTGATTGATGACCAAACATCTTACTGGACCAAAAACAAAGAAGGGGTACTTAGACTAGCCTTGTCTAGGAAGTGTAATCTCAAGTTGGGCCCTACCCAAGAAACCTTCTAGAGGAATCCAATCATTGACTAGGTCACACACGAAAGGAGGCTACCACGAAGAGAAAATAAATTAGATAGGGTTGATGGGAAATACCCCTTTGTGTCCTATCCATGTAGGGAAACATGATAAGTGTGAGAAAACATACTACAATAAGGAGAAAAACTTAGAAAAGGCTTGCCACTCGATTGTATATTAAAATCAAGAAACCCTAGCATAGAAAAAGAAAGGCTAAATTAAGATGTAAGGGCATTATTTTCATTAGGGTTTAAAAGAAGGAATAAATGAAGATGGAATAGAATTTTCAACCTTCATTGTTCATGATAATAGTTAGCACAAGGCTCCTTGAGACTTTCAGATTTCTTGAATAAAACTGCACAAGAAACTGCACCTTGCTACAAAACATGCAAGAGCCTAATCTAAAATGCAATGCAATGATACAACTAGGTATACAATATAAAGATTGAAAAACATAATAAATAAGTTGTAAAAAGGAACGCATGCACTTAAAAGAATATGGGAGAACACAATGTGGCAACAGAGAATAGGTGTGAATGATGGTATATGTGCAACACAGATGTTAGCAATATTCCTTGACCCCAAAGGGGATTTTGTCACCATCTCTAAGAGAAAGGAAACAAAGAAGCAAATTTAAGGGCGAAAACTGTGAAGAGGTATATAAGCTAGTGAGAAAACGATGACGAAAAGAGATGAGAGTTTGAAATGATAGGGAAAATCTAGCAACTGAAAGAAGTGAAACAGGGTGATCTAAGGAAAATCGAGAATACCAAGAGGCAATAGGAAGAAGAAGTTGAGCCAACGACCCCATAGCTACAGTCTATGAGATTGAAAACCAACATCTAGGATGAAAGAAAAGGAAGAAGGGGCACAAGGACTAGCCTTATCTAGCAAGAGTAATCTCGAGTTGGGCCCTACCCGAGAAAACATTCTAGAGGAATCCATTCATTGATGAGGTCACCCAAGGAGGCTGCCAAGAAGAGAAAATAAAGGGAGGAAGGTTGATGGTAAGTCCCCCCTTCGTGTCCTAACAATGTAGTGAAACAATATGAGTTAGAAACCAAGATACAATAAGGAAAAAAAATTGGAAACAACTCACCACTCAATTTTTTATTCAAAACAAGAAACACAAGGAGAGAGCAAAGAAGGAATAAATGAAGATGGAAATCCACTAATTTAAATAGTGTTTTTTTTAATATTTACTAGTCTAATGCAATCATTTTTAAACCACAAATGGAATTAACAACAAATCCATGAAAGAAAGGGAGGCTAAGTATGCCACAATTAGTTTTTTCCTTTGCCGAGTTTGCTAATCTAAATGCGAATTAAGAAAAGAGGTGGACAACAAAGAATCTCATCTTGAAAAGTGTTGATGTTGTTTTCGAGCCTCATGGGTGACGATAAGTGTTAGCACAAGCCTCCTTGAGAGTGTCACCTTTATTGAATGAAATTGCACAAGAAACTACACCTTCCTATAAAACATGCACGATCGTAATATACTATATAATTCAATGATTCCACTTGCTCTACCGTACAAATGATTGCAAAATTAAATAAATAAGATGTAAAAATAAATGCAAGCACTTATAACAACATGCAAGAACACGATGTGGCAAAAGATGAATGCTTATGAAAGATGGTATATGTGCAACACATGTTAGCAATTTTCCTGGTTTACAATGAGGATTCTCGCCATCTCTTAGAGAAACGTAAAAAAGAAGAAAATTTAAGGACGAAAACAGAGAAGAGGAAAATAAACCAGAGAAAAAACGACAACAAAAAGACATAAGAGGTGGTAATGATAAGACAAATCAAACAACTGAGAGAAGAGAAATGAGGTAATTCTAGGCAAATCTAGAATGTCAAGAGGCAATAGGAAAGAGAAGTTGATCCAATGACCCCATAGCTGCAGTTTATGGGATTGATTACCAAGATTTTGGAGGACAAAAAAGGAAGAAGGGGCACAAAGTATAGTCTTATCTAGGAAGAGTAATCTCGAGTCAGGTGCTACCCAAAAAAACCTTCTAAAGGAATCGAATCAATGATGAGGTCCCCCAAGGAGTATAACAAGAAGAGAAAATAAGTGGGAAAGGGTTGATGGGAAGTCTCCCCTTGTGTCCTATCAATGTAGGGCAACTGCAACTATGGGATTGATTACCAACATCTTGGAGGACAAAAAAGGAAGAAGGGGAATGGGAAGTCCCCCTTTGTGTCCTATCAATGTAGGGCAACTTCAGCTATGGGATTGATTACCAACATCTTGGAGGACAAAAAAGGAAGAAGGGGCACAAAGTATAGTCTTATCTAGGAAGAGTAATCTCGAGTCAAGTGCTACCCAAGAAAACCTTCTAAAGGAATCGAATCAATGACGAGGCTCCCTAAGGAGGCTAACAAAAAGAGAAAATAAATTCGAAAGGGTTGATGGGAAGTCCCCCTTTGTTTCCTATCAATGTAGGGCAACAATAAGTGTAAGGAAACATAGTATAATAAGGAAAAACCATTAGAGACAACTCGCCACTCAATTTTATATTAAAATCAAGAAACCCTTATTGCTTACTAAGTAACCTAGGCCTCTCAATATCCTACTGTAGTGCAATCAATTTTCACCCACATGTAGAATTAACTACAAATTCACGAAAGAAGGAAAGGCTAACTATGGCACAGTTACCTATTTCATTTGCCGAGTCAACTAATCTAAATATTCTAGATTGAGAGAGGTGGACAACAACGAAGCTCATTTTGAAAAGTGTTGTGCTCGTTTTGAGCCTTCATGGTTCATGATAAGAGTTAGCACAAGCCTCCTTGAGAGTTTCACCTTTCTTGGACGAACCTGCACAAGAAACTGCAACTTCCTACAAAACACGCACAACCTGAATCTAAAATAAAATGCAATGATACAACTAGGTATACAATATAAATGAACGAAAAACATATTAAATAAGTTGTAAAAAGGAACACATGCACTTATAAGAATATGGGAGAACATGAAGTGTCAACAGAGAATACATGTGAAGGATGGTTTATGTTGAACACAGATATTAGCAATATCTCTTGACCGCAAAGGTGATTTTGTCACTGTCTCTTAGAGAAAGGCAACGAAGAAGCAAATTTAAGGACGGAAACATTGAAGAGGTATATAAACTAGGGAGAAAATGATGACGAAAAGACATGAGAGTTGGCAATGATAAGGAAAATCTAGCAATTGAAAGAAGTGAAACATGGTGATCTAAGAAAAATATAGAATACCAAGACGCAATAGGCAGGGGAAGTTGAGCCAATGACCCTATAGCTACAGTCAATGAGATTTAAGACCAACATCTTGGATGACAGAAAAGGAAGAAGGGGCACAAGGACTAGCCTTATCTAGCAAGAGTAATCTCAATTTGTGCCCTACCCAAGAAAATATTCTAGAGGAATCCACTCATTGACGAGGTCACCCAAGGAGGCCACTAAGAAGAGAAAATAAAGTGGGAAGGGTTGATGGGACATCCCCTTTTGTGTCCTAACAATGTAGTGCAACAATATGAGTTAGGAACCAAGCTATAATAAGGAAAAAAATTCAGAAACGACTACCCACTCAATTTTTGGTACAAATCAAGAGACCTAGGGTTAATGATCAGAAAAAACAAGAAGGGTAATGATAGGACAAATCAAGAAGGGTAATGATAAGACTCTAAAAGAAGAGAAATGAGGTGATTCTAGGAAAATATGGAATTCAAAGAGGCAATAGGCAAGAGAAGTTGATCCAAAGACCCCATAGCTACAGTCTATGGGATTGATGACCAACATCTTACACCACAAAAAACGAACAAGGGAAACTTAGGCTAGCCATGTCTAGGACGAGTAATCTCAAGTCGAGCCCTACCTAAGAAAACCTTCTAGAGGAATCCAAACATTGACTAGGTCACCCAAGGAGGCTACGAGGAAGAGAAAATAATTTCGATAGGGTTGATGGGAAATACCCCTTTGTGTCTTATCCATGTAGGGAAACGATAAGTGTGAGAAAACATACTACAATAAGGAGAAAGGCTTAGAAACGACTTGCCACTCAATTGTATATTAAAATGAAGAAACCCTAGCAGAGAAAAATAACGGCAAAATGAAGATGTAAGGGCATTATTTTAATTAGGGTTTAAAAGAAGGAAAAAATGAAGATGGAAGAGAATTTTGAACCTTTATGATTCAGGATTATAGTTAGCACAAGCCTCCTTGAGACTTTCAAATTTCTTGAACGAACCTGCACAAGAAACTGCACCTTCCTACAAAACATGCATGAAACTAATCTAAAATGCAATGCAATGATATAACTAAATATACAATATAAATGATCGAAAAACATAATAAATAAGTTGTAAAAAGGAACGCATGCACTTAAAAGAATATGGGAGAACACGATGTGGCAACAGAGAATAGGTGTGCATGATGGTATATGTGCAACACAAATGTTAGCAATATTCTTTGACCGTAAAGGGGATTTTGTCACCATCTCTTACAGAAAGGCAACAAAGAAGCATATTTAAGGGCGAAAATAGTGAAGAGGTATATAAACTAGTCAAAAAACAATGACAAAAAGACACGACAGTTGGCAATGATAGGGAAAATCTAGCAACTGAAAGAAGTGAAATAGGGTGATCTAAGGAAGATATAAAATACCAAGACACAATAGGTAGGAGAAGTTGAGCCAACGACCCCATAGCTGCAGTCAATGAGATTTAAGACTAGCATCTTGGATGACAGAAAAGGAGGAAGGGGCATAAGGACTAGCATTATCTAGCAAAAGTAACCTCGAGTTGGGCCCTACCCGAGAAAACATTCTAGAGGAATCCATTCATTGACCCGGTCACCCAAGGAGGCCACCAAGAAAAGAAAATAAATGGGGACAGGTTGATGGGAAGCCCCCTTTCATGCCCTAACAATGTAGCGCAACAATATGAGTTAGAAACCAATCTATAATAAGGAAAAAGATACAGAAACGACTCACCACTCAATTTTTCGTTCAGATCAAAAAACCCTGGGGTAATGATAGGACAAATCAAGAAGGATAACTGTTGTTCAGGAAATTTGGGTTGATAACAATAACGATAGGACAAATCTAAAAACTAAAAGAAGAGAAATGAGGTGATCCCAGGAAAATATGGAATGCCAAGAGGCAATAGGCAAGAGAAATTGATCCAACAACCCCATAGTTGCAGTTTATGGGATTGATGACCAACATCTTGGAGGACAAAAAATGAAGAAGGGGCACAAAGACTAGCCTTTTCTAAGAAGAGTAATCTCGAGTTGGGCCCTACGCAAGAAAACCTTATAGAGGAATCCAATCACTGACGAGGTTACCCAAGGAGGCTACTAGGAAGGGAAAATAAATTGGAAAGATTTGATGGGAAGTACCCCTTTGTGTCCTATAAATGTAGGGAAACAACAAGTGTGAGAAAACATACCAAAATAAGGAGAAAGACTTAGAAACGACTCGCCACTCGGTTTTATATTAAAATCAAGAAACCCTAGGAGAGAAAAAGAAGAGATAAAGAAAGATGGAAGGGCATTATTTTAATTAGGGTTTAAAAGAAGGGATAAATGAAGATGGAAGGACAGTTTGAGCCTTCATGGTTCTGGATAATAGTTAGCACAAGCCTCGTTGAGAGTTTCAACTTTCTTGAATGAACCTACACAAGAAATTGAACCTTCCTAAAAAACATGTACGACCCTAATCTAAAATACATTATAATGATACAACTAGGTATACAATATAATCTATCGAAAAACATAATAAATAAGTTGTAAAAAGGAACACATGCACTTTTAAGAATATGGGAGAACATGATGTGCCAATAGAGAATAGGTGTGAACGATGGTAAATGTGCAACACAGATGTTATATTCCTTGACCGCAAAGAGGATTTTGTCGCCATATGTAAGAGAAAGGCAACAAAGAAGCAAATTTAAGAGTGAAAACAGTGAAGAGCTATATAAGCTAGTGAGAAAACGATGACGAAAAGACAGAAGAGTTAGCAATAATAGTGAAAATCTAGCAACTGAAAGATGTGAAACCCGATGATCTAAGGAAAATCGAGAATATGAACAAGCAATAGGCAGAAGAGAAGAACCAAGCTATAACAAGAAAAAATATTCAGAAACGACTATCCACTCATTTTTTAGTATAGATCAAGAAATCCAGGGTTAATGATAGGAAAAATCAAGAAGGGTAATGATAGGACAAATCAAGAAGGCTAATGATGGGACAAATCTAACAACTAAAAGAAGAGAAATGAGGTGATTCTGGGAAAATATGGAGTGCAAAGAGGCAATGGACAAGAGAAGTTGATTGAAAGACCCCATAGCTGCAGTCTATGTGATTGATGACCAACATCTTACTGGATAAAAGATGAAGAAGGGGTACTTAGACTAGACTTGTCTAGGAAGAATAATCTCAAGTCGGGAGAATAATCTCAAGTCGGGCCCTACCCAAGAAAACCTTCTAGAGGAATCCAATCATTGACTAGGTCACCCAAGGAAGGAGGCTACCAGGAAGAGAAAATAAATTAGATAGCGTTGATGGGAAATACCCCTTTGTGTCTTATCCAGGTAGGGAAACAATAAGTGTGAGAAAACATACTACAATAAGGAGAAAGACTTAGAAATTACTTGCCACTCAACTAGGTATACAATATAAATGATAGAAAAACATAATAAATAAGTTGTAAAAAGGAACGCATGCACTTAAAAGAATAAAGGAGAACACGATGTGGCAACAGAGAATAGCTGTGAATGATGGTATATGTGCAACACATATGTTAGCAATATTCCTTGACGCAAAGGGGATTTTGTCACCATCTCTTAGAGAAAGGCAACAAAGAAGCAAATTTCAGGGCGAAAATAGTGAAGAGGTATATAAACTAGTCAGAAAATGATGACGAAAAGAAATGAGTGTTGGAAATGATAGGAAAAATCTAGCAACTGAAAGAAGCGAAACAACGTGATCTAAGGAAAATCGAGAATACCAAGAGACAATAGGAAGAAGTTGAGCCAACAACCCCATAGCTGCAGTCTATGAGATTTCAAACCAACATCTGGGATGAAAAAAAAGGAAGAAGGGGTACAAGGACTAGCTTGATCTAGCAAGAGTAATCTCGAGTTGGGCCCTACCCAAAAAAACATTCTAGAGGAATCCATTCATTGACGAGGTCACCCAAGGAGACCACCAAGAAGAGAAAATAAAGTGGGAAGGGTTGATGGTAAGTCCCCCTTCGTGTCCTAACAATGTAGCAAAACAATATGAGTTAGAAACCAAGCTACAATAAGGAAAAAGATTCGGAAACAACTCACCACTCAATTTTTTATTCAAAACAAGAAACACAAGGAGAGAGCAAAGAAGGAATAAATGAAGATGGAAAGCCACTATTTTAGATAGTGTTTTTTTTATTTACAAGTCTAATGCAATCATTTTTAAACCACGGATGGAATTAACAACAAATCCATGAAAGAAAGGGAAGCTAAGTATGCCACAATTAGCTATTTCCTTTGCCGAATTTACTAATCTAAATGCGAATTAAGAAAAAAGGTGGACAACAAAGAATCTCATCTTGAAAAGTGTTGATGTCGTTTTCGAGCCTCGTGGGTGACGATAAGTGTTAGCACAAGCCTCCTTGAGAGTTTCACCTTTATTGAACGAAACTGCACAAGAAATTGCACCTTCCTATAAAACATGCACGATCATAATCTACTATATAATTCAATGATTCCAAAATTAAATAAATAAGATGTAAAAATAAATGCAAGCACTTATAACAACATGGGAGAACATGATGTGGAAAATGATGAATGCTTATGAAAGATGGTATATGTGCAACACATATGTTAGCAATTTTCCTTGTTTACATTGGGGATTCTCGCCATCTCTTAGAGAAACGTAAAAAAGAAGAAAATTTAAAGCTCGAAACAAAGAAGAGGAGAGTAAACCAAGGAAAAAACGACAATGAAAAGACGTAAGAGGTGGTAATGATAAGACAAATCTAACAACTGAGAGAAGAGAAATGAGGTAATTCTAGGAAAATCTAGAATGTCAAGCGGCAATAGGAAAGAGAAGTTGATCCAACGACCCCATAGTTGCAGTCTATGGGATTGATTACCAACATCTTGGAGGAAAAAAAGGACGAAGGGGCACAAAGTATAGTCTTATCTAGGAAGAGTAATCTCGAGTTAGGTGTTATTCAAGAAAACCTTCTAGAGGAATCAAATCAATGACGAAGTCCCCCAAGGAGGCTAACAAGAAGATAAAATAAGTTGGAAAGGGTTGATGGGAAGTCCCCCTTTGTGTCCTATCAATGTAGGGCAACAATAAGTGTGAGGAAACACAGTATAATAAGGAGAAACAATTAGAGACAACTCGCCACTCAATTTTATATTAAAATCAAGAAACCCTACGATAGAAAAAGAAAGGATAAATGAACATGGAAGGGCATTATTTTTATTAGGGTTTATTGCTTATTAAGTAACCTAGGTCTCTCGATATCCTACTGTAGTGCAATAAGTTTTAACCCACAAGTAGAATTAACTACAAATTCATGAAAGAAGTAAAGGCTAATTATGGCACAGTTATTTATTTCAGTTGCTGAGTCAACTAATCTAAATATTCTAGATTGAGAGAGGTGGACAACAAGGAAGCTCATTTTGAAAAGTGTTGTGCTCGTTTCGAGCCTCCATGGTTCATGATAAGAGTTAGCACAAGCCTCCTTGAGAGTTTCACTTTTCTTGGAAGAACCTATACAAGAAACTGCACCTTCCTACAAACACGCACGACCAGAGTCTAAAATAAAATGCAATGATACAACTATGTATACAATATAAATGATCGAAAAACATATTAAATAAGTTTTAAAAAGGAATGCATGCACTTATAAGAATATGGGAGAACAAGAAGTGCCAACAAAGAATACATGTGAAGGATGGTTTATGTTGAACACAAATGTTAGCAATATCCCTTGACCGCAAAGGTGAGTTTGTCACCGTCTCATAGAGAAAGGCAACGAAGAAGCAAATTTAAGGACGAAAACTGTGTAGAGGTATATAAACTAGGGAGAAAATGATGATGAAAAGACATGAGAGTTGGAAATGATAAGGAAAATCTAGCAATTGAAAGAAGTGAAACATGGCGATCTAAGGAAAATATAGAATACCAAGACGCAATAGGCAAGAGAAGTTGAGCCAACGACCCCATAGCTGGAGTCAATGAGATTTAAGACCAACATCTTGGATGACAGAAAAGGAAGAAGGGGCACAAGGACTAGCCTTATCTAGCAAGAGTAATCTCAATTTGTGCCCTCCCCAAGAAAATATTCTAGAGGAATCCACTCATTGACGAGGTCACCCAAGGAGGCCACTAAGAAGAGAAAATAAAGTGGAAAGGGTTGATGGGACATCCCCCTTTGTGTCCTAATAATGCAGCGCAACAATATGAGTTAGGAACCAAGCTATAATAAGGAAAAAGATTCAGAAACAACTACCCACTCAATTTTTGGTACAGATCAAGCAACCCAGGGTTAATGATAGGACAAATCAGGAAGGGTAATGATAGGACTCTAAAAGAAGAGAAATGAGGTGATTCTAGGAAAATATGGAATGCAAAGAGGCGATAGGCAAGAATAGTTCATCCAAAGACCCCATAGCTACAAGTCTATGGGATTGATGACCAACTTCTTACAGGACAAAAAACGAACAAGGGGAACTTAGACTAGCCATGTCTAGGAAGAGTAATCTCAAGTCGGGCCCTACCCAAGAAAACCTTCTAGAGGAATCCAATCATTGACTAGGTCACCGAAGGAGGCTACGAGGAAGAGAAAATAAATTAGATAGGGTTGATGGGAAATACCCCTTTGAGTCTGATCCATTTAGGGAAACAATAAGTGTGAAAAAACATACTACAATAAGGAGAAAGACTTAGAAACGACTTTCCACTCGATTGTATATTAAAATCAAGAAATCCTAGCAGAAAAAAAGAACGACAAAATGAAGATGTAAGGGCATTTTTTTAATTAGGGTTTAAAAGAAGGAATAAATGAAGATGAAAGAGAATTTTGAACCTTCATGGTTCAGGATTGTAGTAAGCGCAAGCCTCCTTGAGACTTTCAAATTTCTTGAACGAACCTGCACAAGAAACTGCACCTTCCTACAAAACATGCACGAAACTAATCTAAAATGCAATGCAGTGATACAACTAGGTATGCAATATAAATGATCAAAAAACATAATAAATAAGTTGTAAAAAGGAATGCATGCACTTAAAATAATATGGGAGAACACGACGTGGCAACAGAGAATAGGTGTGAATGATGGTATATGTGCAACACAGATGTTAGCAATATTCTTTGACCGTAAAGGGGATTTTGTCACCGTCTCTTAGAGGAAGGCAACAAAGAAGCAAATTTAAGGGAGAAAACGATGACGAAAGACATGAGAGTTGGAAATGATAGGGAAAATCTACCAACCGAAAGAAGTGAAACAGGGTGATCTAAGGAAAATCGAGAATACCAAGAAGCAATAGAAAGAAGAAGTTGAGCCAATGACCCCATAGCTGCAGTCTATGAGATTGCAAACCAACATCTGGGATGGAAGAAAAGGAAGAAGGGGCACAAGGACTAGCCTTATCTGGCAAGAGTAATCTCGAGTTGGGCCCTACCCGAGAAAACATTCTAGAGGAATCCATTCATTGACGAGGTCACCCACAAAGGCCGCCAAGAAGAGAAAATAAAGTGGGAAGGGTTGATAGTAAGTCCCCCTTCGTGTCATAACAATGTAGTGAAACAATATGAGTTAGAAACCAAGCTACAATAAGGAAAAAAATTCAGAAACAACTCACCACACAATTTTTTATTCAAAACAAGAAACACAAGGAGAGAGCAAAGAAGGAATAAATGAAAATGGAAAGCCATTATTTTAAAGTGTTTTTTACTAGTCTAATGCAATCAGTTTTAAGCCAAGAGGCAATAAGCAAGAGAAGTTGAGCCAATGACCCCTTGAGCCAACGACCCCATAATTGCAGTCTATAGGATTGATGACCACCATCTTGGAGCACAAAAAAGTAAGGGGCAGAAAGACTAGTCTTATCTAGGAAGATAAATCTTGAGTAAGGCCCTACCCAAGAAAACCTTAGGAATCGAATCATTGACAAGGTCACCTAAGGAGGCTAACAAGAAGAGAAAATAAATTGGGAAGAGTAATCTCGAGTTGGTCCCTACTCGAGAAAACATTCTAGAGGAATCCATTCATTGACGTGGTCACCTAGAGAAACCGCCAAGAAGAGAAAATAAAGTGGGAAGGCTTGATGGGTAAGTCCCCCTTCATGTCATAACAATGTAGCAAAACAATATGAGTTAGAAACCAAGCTACAATAAGGAAAAAGATTCAGAAACGACTCACCACACAATTTTTTATTCAAAACAACAAACACAAGGAGAGAGCAAAGAAGGAATAAATGAAAATGGAAAGCCACTATTTTAAATAGTGTTTTTTTTACTAGTCTAATGCAGTCAGTTTTAAACCAAGAGGCAATAAGCAACATAAGTTGAGCCAATGACCCCATAACTGTAGTCTATAGGATTGATGACTGCCATCTTGGAGCACAAAAAAGTAAGAAGGGGCACAAAGACTAGTCTTATCTAGGAAGAAAAATCTCAAGTAAGGCCCTACCCAAGAAAACCTTCTAGAGGAATCGAATCATTGACAAGTTCACCCAAGGAGGCTAACAAGAAGAGAAAATAAATTGGAAACGGTTGATGGAAAGTCCCCCTTTGTGTCTTATCAATGTATGGAAACAATAAGTGTGAGGAAACATACTACAATAAGGAGAAACACTTAGAAATGACTCTCTACTCAATTTTATATTAAAATCAAGAAACCCTAGGATAGAAAAAGAAAGGATAAATGAAGATGGAAGGGCATTGTTTTTTAATTAGGGTTTATTGTTTACTAAGTAACCTAGGGCTCTCGATATCCTATTGTAGTGCAATCAGTGTTAAACCACAAGTAGAGTTAACAACAAATTCACAAAAGAAGGGAAGGCCAACTATGTCACAGTTACCTATTTCATCTGCTGAGTCAACTAATCTAAATGTTCTAGATTGAAAGAGGTGGACAACAAAGAAGCTCATTTTGAAAAGTGTTGTGCTTGTTTCAAGCCTTAATTGTTCATGATAAGAGTTAGCACAAGCCTCTTTGAGAGTTTCACCTTTCTTGGACAAACCTACACAAGAAACTGCACCTTCCTACAAAACAAAATGACCCTAATCTAAAATAGAATGCAATGATACAACTAGGTATACAATATAAATGATGGAAAAACATAATAAATAAGTTGTAAAAAGGAACGCATGCACTTATAAGAATATAGGAGAACACGAAGTGGCAACATAGAATACATGTGAAGGATGGTTTATGTGCAACACAGATGTTCGCAATATTCCTTGGCCGCAAAGTGGATTTTGTCACCATCTCTTAGAGAAATGCAACAAAGAAGCAAATTTAAGGACGAAAACAGTGAAGAGGTATATAAACTAGGGAGAAAATGATGACGAAAAGATATGAGTTGGAAATGATACGGAAAATCTAGCAACTGAAAGAAGTGAAACAGGGTGATCTAAGGAAGAAATAAAATACCAAGACATAATAGGCAAGAGAACTTGAGCCAACAACCCCATAGCTGCAGTCAATGAGATTTAAGACTAACATCTTGGATGATAGAAAAGGAGGAAGGGGCACAAGGACTAGCATTATCTAGCAAAATAATCTCGAGTTGGGCCCTACCCAATAAAACATTCCAGAGGAATCCATTCATTGACGTTGTCACCTAAGGAGGCCACCAAGAAGAGAAAATAAAGTGGGACAGGTTGATAGGAAGCCCCCTTCATGTCCTAACAATGCAGCGCAACAATATGAGTTAGAAACCAATCTATAATAAGCAAAAAGATTCAGAAACGACTCACCACTCAATTTTTGGTTCAGATCAAGAAACCCTGGGCTAATGATAGGACAAATCAAGAAGGATAACAATAGGACAAATCTAAAATTGAAAGAAGAGAAATGACGTGATTCAAGGAAAATATGGAATGCCAAGAGGCAATAGGCAAGAAAATTTGATCCAACGACCCCATAGCTACAGTCTATGGGATTGATGACCAACATCTTGGAGGACAAAAACGAAGAAGGGGCACAAAGACTAGTCTTTTCTAGGAAGAGTAATCTCGAGTTGGGCCCTATGCAAGAAAACCTTATAGAGGAATCCAATCATTGACGAGGTCACCCAAGGAGGCTACCAAGAAGGGAAAATAAATTGGAAAGGGTTGATGGGAAGTACCCCTTTGTGTCCTATAAATGTAGGGAAACAATAAGTGTGAGAAAACATACCAAAATAAGGAGAAAGACTTGGAAACGACTTGCCACTTGGTTTTATATTAAAATCAAGAAACCCTAGGAGAGAAAAAGAAGGGATAAATGAAGATGGATGGGAATTGTTTTAATTAGGGTTTAAAAGAAGGGATCAATGAAGATGGAAGGGAATTTTGAGCCTTCATGGTTCAGGATAATAGTTAGCACAAGCCTCATTGAGAGTTTCAGCTTTCTTGAACGAACCTGCACAAGAAACTGCACCTTCCTAAAAAACATGCACGACCCTAATCTAAAATACAATGTAATGATACAACTAGGTGTACAATATAATTTATCGAAAAACATAATAAATAAGTTGTAAAAAGGAATGAATGCACTTATAAGAATATGTGAGAACACGACGTGCCAATAGAGAATAGGTGTGAACGATGGTAAATGTGCAACACAGATGTTAGCAAATATTCCTTGACTGCAAAGGGGATTTTGTCACCATATGTAAGAGAAAGGCGACAAAGAAGCAAATTTATGAGTGAAAACAGTGAAGAGGTATACATAAGCTAGTGAGAAAACGATGACGAAAAGACATGAGAGTTGGCAAATATAGTGAAAATCTAGCAACTGGAAGATGTGAAACATGGTGATCTAAGAAAAATCAAGAATACGATGAGGCAATAGGCAGAAGAAGTTGAGCCAACGACCCCATAGCTGTAGTCTATGAGATTAAGGACCAAAATCTTGGATGATAGAAAATGAAGAAGGGGCACAAGCCTTATCTAGCAAAAGTAATCTCGAGTCGGGCCCTACCCGAGAAAACATTCTAGATGAATCCATTCATTGACAAACACAAGGAGGCTACTAAGAAGAGAAAATAAAGTGGGAAGGGTTGATGGGAAGTCCCCCCATTTGTGTCCAAACAATGTAGCGCAACAATAGGAGTTGGGAACCAAGCTACAACAAGGGAAAAGATTCAAAAACGACTCACCACTCAATTTTTTGAGAGAGCAAAGAAGGAATAAATGAAGATGGAAAGCCACTATTTTAAATAGTGCTTATTGTTGATTAAGCAACCTAACGCTCTTGATTTACTAGTCTAATGCAATGATAGGACAAATATAACAACTGAGAGAACATAAATGAGGTAATTCTAGGAAAATCTAGAATGCCAAGAGGCAATAGGAAAGAGAAGTTCATCAAATGATCCCATAGCTGCAGTCTATGGGATTGATGACCAACATCTTGGAGGACAAAAAAGGAAGAAGGTGCACAAAGTATAGTCTTATCTAGGAAGAGTAATCTCAAGTCAGGCACTACCGAAGAAAACCTTCTAAAGGAATCGAATCATCTACGAGGTCCCCCAAGGAGGCTAACAAGAAGAGAAAACAAGTTGAAAAGTGTTGATGGGAAGTCCCCCTTTGTGTCCTATTAATGTAGGGAAACAATAAGTGTGAGGAAACATAGTATAATAAGGAGAAACAATTAGAGATGACTCGCCACTCAATTTTATATTAAAATAAAGAAACCCTCCGATAGAAAAAGAAAGGATAAATGAAGATGGAAGGGCATTATTTTAATTAGGGTTTATCGCTTACTAAGTAACCTAGGTCTCTCGATATCCTACTGTAGTGCAATCAGTTTTAAATTTTAACCCACAAGTAGAATTAACAACAAATTCACGAAAGAAGGGAAGGCTAACTATGGCACAGTTACCTATTTCATTTGTCGAGTCAACTAATCTAAATATTCTAGATTGAGAGAGGTGGACAACAAGAAAGCTCATTTTGAAAAGTGTCGTGCTTGTTTCGAGCCTTCATGGTCCATGATAAGAGTTAGCACAAGCCTCCTTGAGAGTTTCACCTTTCTTGGACGAACCTGCACAAGAAACTTCACCTTCCTGCAAAACACGCACGAGCCTAATCTAAAATACAATGCAATGATACAACTAGGTATATAATATAAATGATCGAAAAACATGATAAATAAGTTGTAAAAAGGAACGCATGCACTTAGAAGAATATGGGAGAACACGAAGTGGCAATAGAGAATACATGTGAAAGATGGATAAGGGTGAAATCATGAATCTGGGTGTCTATTCTGTGCGAATATTTTTTCCAAATCCATATTCAGTAACATTTTGGCCGAAAACATGGAATTAACTTTCGGCCGAAATAATTGTTCGGTCGAAAGTTACTTTTAATGGATACCGTTAACTTTAAAGTTAGAAAGAACTAACTTTCTTACTTTAAATTAACGATATCCGTTAAAAGTAACTTTCGACCGAAATATTTGTTCGATCAAAAACCTGTAAATTTTCAAAAATGCAATTTCATTTCATTTTTTACTCTTCTTCCAATTTCGGAGAGATCGGATCATATCAAATACTTACAATTTCTCTTCACAAATAATACCATTAGTTGCATAATTTAATCTACTTTCAATAGATGCAAATTTTGTTGAATTTGGTGTGATCCACTAATTTTATTTATTATATTTCTTAGAAGGTGTTTGGATTGCTTCAAAATTTAATAGAATTCATTGAAATGATAATTTAATAACTTCTTAAAGACACGATGAAAAATTTTAGAAAAATCATGGTCCCCAACATTTACGTGTTTTCTTCAAAAAAGTATTTTTAGTTTTTTTTGTTTTGAAATGGAAATTAGAGAAGATGTTGTGTCAAACTAAACATGTCAGTTTTATGCTAGTTTTTCAGATTGGTCCACTTCAAAAAATTCTAATAATTATTGCATGTGGTTGTTGGATACAAACTTATAGACAATTGTCAGTACAATATGTCTAGATCATCATAACATATTTTGTTTTTAATGAACAATAGTTGAATAATAAATTAACTAGTGTCTAAAAACATGACTATTTATCATAATTTCATTAATTAATAACATAAGTTATCAAATACTTGCAAAAATGACAAATCAAATGCTAATAAAAACATCTAAAAAATAACCGATAGAAAGCTAACACAATTCTCTACAACTTTTGTTTTTACTACAAAATGAAATTCTAAATACAAATATAATTTTTCTTTTGCTCGAAGTTGACAAATTTGCAAAAAAAACACTCATTTTCTCATTACCCCACCCCCCAAATAGACACCAAGATTCATGATTTCACCCTTTATGTGGAACAAAGATGTTAGCAATATTCCTTGACCGCAAAGGGGATTATGTCACCATCTCTTAAAGAAAGGCAAAAAAGAAGCAAATTTTAGGACAAATATAGTGAAGAGGTATATAAACTAGGGAGAAAATGATGACAAAAAGACATGAGAGTTGGAAATGATACAAAAAATCTAGCAACTGGAAGAAGTGAAACAAGCTGATCTAAGGAAACTATAGAATAACAAGACACAATAGACAGGAGAAGTTGAGCCAACGACCCCATAGTTGCAGCCAATGAGATTGAAGACCAACATCTTGGATGACAAAAAAGGAAGAAGGGGCACAAGAACTAGCCTTATCTAGCAAGAGTAATCTCGAGCTGGGCCCTACCTGAGAAAACATTCTAGAGGAATCCATTCATTGACAAGGTCATCCAAGGAGGCCACCAAGAAGAGAAAATAAAGTGGGAAGGGTTGATGGGAAGTCCCCCTTCGTGTCCTAATAATGGAGCGCACCAATATGAGTTAGGAACCGAGCTATAATAACAAAAAAGATTCAGAAACGACTCACCATTCAATTTTTGGTTCAAATCAAGAAACCCAAGGTTAATGATAGGACAAATCAAGAAGGGTAATGATAGGACAAGTCTAACAAATGAAAGAAAAGAAATGAGGTGATTCTAGGAAAATCTACAATAAGTAGGGAAACAATCAATGTGAGAAAACATACTACAATAAGGATAAAGACTTAGACGACTTGCCACTCTATTTTATATTAAAATCAAGAAACCCTAGGAGAGATAAAGAAGGGATAAATGAAGAGGGAAGGGCATTTTGAGCCTTTATGGTTTAGGATAATAGTTAGCACAAGCCTCCTTGAGCGTTTCAGCTTTCTTGAACGAACCTACACAAGAAACTGCGCCTTGCTACAAAACATGCATGACCCTAATCTAAAATACAATGCAATGATACAACTAGGTATACAATATAAATGAATGAAAAACATAATAAATAAGCTGTAAAAAGGAACGCATGCACTTGTAAGAATATGGGAGAACATGATGTGCCAACAGAGAATAGGTGTGAACAATTGTATATGTGCAAGATAGATGTTTGCAATATTCCTTGACCCCAAAGGGGATTTTGTCACCATCTCTAAGAGAAAGGCAACAAAGAAGCAAATTTAAGGACGAAAACTGTGAAGAGGTATATAAGCTAGTGAGAAAACGATGACGAAAAGAGATGAGAGTTGGCAATGATAGGGAAAACCTAGAAACTAAAAGAAGAGAAACAAGGTGATCTAAGGAAAATCGAGAATACCAAGAGGCAATAGGAAAAAAAGCCATTAGCACATGCCACTCCACACTAACCATCAAGACCCTTCCAATTGCAAGCATTCAACCACTATCTCTCTTTGACAATGCCATGCCTAATGTCAAACTTAGACAACATGTCCTTAAAACCAAGCCACTTAAAATTTAATAAAGTATATAACCTCCTCCTTAAAGAGGGAGGAATGATATGCCTCTTGAATCCAATAGAAAATCCTTTAACGAATAATAGCCAGTGGAGAGTTATTTAGCCACACAGTCATAGTTAGTTAGGAGAGTTATTTAGCTACATAGTCATAGTTAGTTAGGAATTCATTCATTTAATAAAGTTAGATAGTGTTTGATCCAATCAACTTTGACCTAGCCTATATTGTAATGTATAAATAAGCTTGATTGGAATATAACAAATGAGTTTCTTTGAATACAGATATGTGCTTAATACCATTTTTCCTTTTTCTCTCTCTTTTCCTTGTAGATCCCATCAAGCACACCCAAAGCAATAACGAAAATGAGTTACACAATTACTCATCGTACATTAGGAGAACCTCCTAACAACCCAAGTGCATCCATATATCAAAATCATAAGTTAGTGACTACAATAATGACTATTGACCACTAAAGTATATATACATACTCTCACTCATTGCAAATACAGCCCAGTATTAGTCCAACCCATATTACATATACATATAACACCATATATACTAGAATTCAAGTCATCACATGACACATACTACCCCCTTTCAAAAAGCTTATCCTTAAATATAATAGGGTTTCCTTATGTTATTGATCTCTTAATGCCATTAATGCCATTAATGATTATCCATCCATCCATATTCAATTGTTTTTTATGTCAATTCTTGATAGCATTTCCTTTGATTCCTTGCATTCTTGTAGCTTCTCCAATTTGTTGTAGCCAATAGTCATTGATAAATAGATAATATCCTGTCAAATAATGGTTCCTCTTCTAGAGCACATCAGAGTGTAGCTTCTCCTTATGTTAGAGAATATTAGAGTCCACAACCATATGTAGGGCCATTACCAGAGCCATCACCTTTACCTATAGAAGGGGCAAAGGAAATCGCTAGTTTATTTATTTGACTTCCTTGTACTAAGCTAAGTCACCTAACATGAAGACACAAGACACGGGGATTCGAGTGTCCGACACGGACACGGTGACCCCGAGAATCAGGACACGTAGGACACGCTATATATATATATATATATATATTAAAATTTAAAAATATAGATATATAGCTCCAAATTTTTTCAAATATTCAATATAAATCAGAATCAAACCTTCAAATCTTCTTCATCTGCAAAAAAAAACCACTCTTTGAGCTCTCCCAACATTTGCAAATGACTCAGGACATGATTTAGTATTGATGCATGATGTATGACTAAAAATCTTATACATCATATATATCTATTTTCTTTTGATGTTGTTGTTGCTTTAAATGTTTAAAATTTTGAAAAAAAAATATATATATTTTTGTATTTTTTTGAAGTTGGTCGATATTTGTCGATATTTTCCTTGATATTGCCGATAAGTTGTGTTGCAGACCCTCAGCGATATTTTCGTCAACACAATGTCTTCCACATTGGAAAACAGTGAAGAGGTATATAAACTAGGGAGAAAATGATGACGAAAAGACATGAGTTGGCAATGATACAGAAAATCTAGCAGCCAAAAGAAGTGAAGCAAGGTGATCGACGAAAAATATATAATACCAAGGACAGAATAGGCAGGAGAAGTTGAACCAACAACCCCATAGTTGCTGTCAATGAGATTGAAGACCAACATCTTGGATGACACAAAAGGAAAAAGGGGCACAAGGACTAGCCTTATCCAGCAAGAATAATCTCGAGGTGGGCCCTACCCGAGAAAACATTATAGAGGAATCCATTCATTCATTAACGGGGTCACCTAGGGAGGCCACCAAGAAGAGAAAATAAAGTGGGAAGGGTTGATGAGAAGTCCCCCTTCGTGTCCTAACAATGTAGCGCTACAATATAACTTAGGAACCAAGAAATAATAAGGAAAAATATTCTGAAACGACTCACCACTCAATTTTTGTTTCAGATCAAGAAACCCAAGGTTAATGATCGGACAAATCAATAAGGGTTATGATAGGAAAAATCCAGAAGGGTGATGATAGGATAAATATAACAACTGAAATAAGAGAAATGAGGTGATTCTAGGAAAATCTAGAATGTCAAGAGGAAATAGGCAAGAGAAGTTGATCCAACGACCCCATAGCTGCAGTCTATGGGATTGATGACTGTTGTCCGCTGAATGCACACCAACAGTAGAAATCTAATAAAAGTTGTCCCCTTACTTGAGAAAGTGGGAGAGGTGTGGCCTTGGGGGCAAGCACAGAGCCAGGTACTGTCACCTACTCCTAGCTCCTCTGTTTAGGCTAACTCCTAACGATGACAAGGGGGGTAGTCCCTAACAAAGAGTTTCTATGGCTCAATGTTTTAAATGTTTTTTGTGGTTGAAGATGCGGATGGGTGTTGTCTAGAAGTTTTCTGACAGGAAGATCAGAGTTTTAATTTGAAAAAATTACAAAGATATGCTTGCGATATTTAAATGAAACACAACACTGATTGAATTAAACAAAAGCATCCATAATGATAAGATATTGAACAATACACTTGAGATATGAAAATACAATAATAACAGACCAGTGTCTTATCCGATGGCCATGGAGTCAAAAATTGTAGTGTTGGGATGCTTGATACAAGAGTTCAGTGTTTGTGCGATCGTTTGCAAATACTCTTTGTAATTTTTATCAAGTTTTAGTGATCTTGGATTATTACGGCTGAGAGAACAAGGTATCAAAGTCTAACCGAAAAAGTATTCCAAGTCATTCCGTTCGAGACATGTCGACCCGTCCAATATCCTGGGCTAGGTGTTCGGAGAATTTAACCAATAAGCCGAGAAGCTTAGACAATGGGGGGTTCCGGCGCCCTTACTGAGAACAACTCGAATGCTTTTGACAACACCGATGCGTTGGTTGTGGGGTGAAAATTTTATGATTGTTATTACTTGTCTAATTAACAATTCCAACCACTATTCTGAGTATGAGCCCAACCCTTAAGGTTCGACAGAGCATACTAAGTGGAGGAAGCCAAAGAGATAAATTTATTATGGGGAAATGTGAGTTTGAAAGTATTTTCTTATTATGAGCACGCAGTTCAACTCTTCGACAGAGAGTGCTCTTGACTTCATCTTATGACAGAAGTTCAAGAGACTTTAACTAATCTATATGCTTGATGCAAGGATAATGCAGTGGGAATGCTCTCCGACAGAGAGTGCTCTTGACTTGGGTTATTGCAAGTTCAAGAGACTTTGGTTCTTTTTATAAGACAATCAGCTTGTAAATTGAAACCACGTGATAGCTCAACAAATTGTAAAACAACGAAACAATGACAAAGCAAAATGATAAACTACTTGCAAATGAAATAAATGAGAAACTAGTGTTCTACAACAACAAGAAACTAATCTAGCAAGGAGAAGTAAAAAATTGACTTCAAGACACACCGTCCCTGAAATTTCCAGCTAGCTGGTCATATTCAGGAAGACAATGGGGAAAGAGAGGTAGCACGCAATGTTAATGTGACATTTGGGATGAAATCCCAAGGCACTTCTCAGGTCAAGACTGAAACAATAAAAGCTCCAAGTACAAAATTAAACTACTCTAAGCATGCAAAGTAAATCTAAGCTAAGAGCACAAGACACTCTTCCCCAAATGGGGAAGAAGCAACCAAAAGATGGGAGGCCTTATCCCACTTTGCCCTTTTATTAAGAGAGTACAATATTTAGGATTTTCAACCTTAGAGAAAGAAAAAGAACTTGGAAAGACAAATGGAACAAGCCTTAATGGCTGTTTACAAAAGGAGAGTGATTTGGAAAATTTGGTCTTCTTTAGTTCAAATCCCAAGTATTTGGATCTTCTTGGTTTTGGTACTTAGTTTCTACTCTTCTCTTTGGTTTATTTTTTGTTCTTCTTTGGTTCAATATTCAAGTCCTTCTCTTAGTATTGTTTCTCTTCACACCTGCACACAACACAAATCCACTTAAAGCACCCATTAGCTGTTAACTAAATCAAATCTTATAAACTACTTCTAAGAAAGAGATCTACAAAAAATAAAACTAAGTGCAAAATCTAATCTATGATATGAAAAATAAACAAACTAAGCTTAACAAGTAAAGATCTAACTACTCTACTCTAAACATTAGATACAAAAGAAACCAAGCCTAAACTAAGCAAAAAAGAAGGAGAAACAACGAAGAGGAGATAGAGGAGATAAAAGGCAAAAGCAAGGGAAGGTGGAGAGGCTAGCAAGAGCAGATGAGAGCTAGAAAATGGAAGTCGAGAGCAAGAAGGAAGGGGCTAGCAAGCAAGAAATCGAGAATATCAAGAAGCAAACAAGAGAAGTGAAAGAGGGAAGTTCGCAGATCCAAATAACCAAAAGTGTTTTTTGAAACTTTGTTGATGGAGGGAAGGAGAAGATCTGATTGCTATGTCTCTTTCTTGGATTGGGAAGCACTTAGAAAGACCTGCAAGATGAAGAAGTTAGATGGAAAAAACCACTGGTTCATGAAGAAGAGCTTGATCTCGAGCTTGTTCTTCACCCTTAATGATCCCTACAAAACCCTTACAAACAATATCAAATCCGAACAAGATACTCATAAACTAGATTGTTAGCCCTTCTGGAGTATATAATGAAGAATGATTTAATAATTGAAAAATCAAGGTGAGAGAGATATCACCAAAGATAATGTGAATACACAACTCCAAGAACTCATGCATGGACCTCCAAAGTTACAACTTTATTCCAACTTCAAACAAATATTACAATAATTTTGGCAGAGTATTCATGCCCAAAATCTCCATCCAAATAGAGCTCAAAGAGCCTCTATTTATACAAAATGCCAAGCCTAAAACCTAAGAGACTCAGCATGCAAGGAGCCAAACAAAATAAACAGACCCGAACTCCCCATCACAATCCAATCAAATCAGCATCCAACCTATTCGTCGTCAATCTTCCTTGATCCATGTGAATTGGAATGGAGGCTCGGCAACTTGGCGTGAAGGTTTGGTTTAATGTTTATTTATTGGAAGAGTCCATCCACCTCATATCAGCGTGACCAACATGAGCCCATTTATCCCACTTCCACATAAGCGTGGGCACTTCAAACCTCATGTCACCATCTCATAATATTAAATCGTGACTATACCATTTGCATGGTGTGGATTAGATCATGGTTTAAAAATATAATATTTAATTTGAGGATTCCCCCCCCCCATATCCCACTCATCATCCACATACTCCAGCGTGAGATCCACTTACCCTCACATCAACTCTTTTACATATTAATCCAAACTCAAACTTTAAACCAAAGTTTTAATGCCATGTTACCTTGGAGAGGATCGTAACTCACATGGTTTATATTTTTTTTTCCAAAGAAAAAATTCGTAAATATTTTATTCACATTCAGCAGATGGCCCTCAAGGTCCATTATACAAAAACCAACTATGAAGTTGTCATTACATACAGATACTTGCCTCAGGAAGAGCACAATAACTATTACCATATCCAAAACTGACCCAACTGTAAAGTTGTCATTACATACAATATAACCTCATAAAGATCATAACATACTTTTCAGCAGAAAAGGAATCATATTTAAAAACGCCATGCAGCAAAAATAAGTCTGATCATAGCAAAAAAATTTCATCATTCCTGATCACTCAGGTCAGATAAACTGTGAATCGATAGGTGATCACAAGCAAAACAGACCAGAGCATAACTAGCTAGCTGAAGTAGTCTCAAAAATGTATGATAAAATCAAAAACTGAGCAGAAAATCAGCATCTAATAAATTGGCCATTTCCAGGCCATCCAGTGAAGAAAGTTCATTTCCATTTCAGCGCCAAAAAAAAGGCCAAACAACCCGCATGTCATGCTCTTTGTATGTTTGCTTGAAATCACCAGTACCAGGATGAAGCATATTAGTTTCAGCCAGAGCATCATATAGCAAGGGTGGAACCAAAAAGTCAGATAATCCAGAAATGCCCAAGCATTAATCTCCAAAAATAACCAGCAAAGTATTCATAAGAATCTGTCAAATAAAAACAAAATGCATGTAGCCATCATCAAGAAACAGTCATAACAAACTGCAAATCAGACAGCTCATAGAACATCTTAGAAAACCTGAAAGGTTTCCACATTTTCTGCCCCTCTCTATTCACATGTACTCCAAAAACCTTCAAGAATGCTGCCACCTACTTTAGCCAAAGTATCTGCTTTGAAGTTTTGTTCCCTATAAATGTGTTTGAAAGACACATAATCAAGACTGTCAACTAAACAGTGAACATCTTGAAGAATCATGGCTAGTTCAATATTTAGTAATCGATACTTACCAGATGCCCAATTTATAACTAACTGGGAATCCCCAAAAACTTGAATTTTATCCAAATTATGCTTCCGAGTCAGCCTAAGAAGAAGCTTAAGTGCACATAATTCTGCATAATTATTAGTACCCAAGCCTAAACCTGCTTTGAAAGAAACATAATGACTATCAGATATGAACAATATACCTCCAGCCCCACAAATCATTGGGTCCCCAGCAGCAGATCCATCAAAGTAACCCCATGCATATGGTTTATCAATTTCTTCCACAAAGATTGATCTGATAGAGACCACAGATAAGGACTGTGGTAAATTCTTCAACATACCCAAACTATAGCTTGATACCTGTGCAGGAGTTGTGACAAGATCCTCAAAGCAGGATCTATTTCTTGCTTTCCATATAAACCAGAGAACAATGATAGGTAAGGATTTGATAAGTGCCACATCTGATAAAAAACACCAGTTTTTAAAACAAGCAGATAGGGAATCTCCACTCCATAAATTATTAAGTTTCAAATAATCCTCAATAATTGACCAAACAGATTGAGTAAAAGGGCAGTCTACTGCAATATGAAAATTGGATTCACAGCGCTGTTTGCATAAATAGCACCTTCCAGGACCTTCTCTACCCCTCAAGCAGAGAACATCCAAGGTCAATGCTTTACCAGAAAGAAGAAACCAACTAAAAATTTTTGTTTTTAGGGAACACTTCATCTTCCATATGACCTTCCACCACCAGACCGATTCCACTTCTCTATTAATAAGTTCAGCATAACCCTCTTTAGGAGAATACTTGCCTGTTTTAGATAAATTCCAGATAAGACAATCAGCTGCAGCAGAAAGTCTAACATGGCTAGACTTGAGAATGGCAATATATCCATTCCAAGTAGCAATTTCAAGAGGGTCAATAAATCCAATGGAGTCTGCAGATAACCATTTTTGAGACATCAAAACAGACATACCATGAATTCCAATATCAGAAAGAAATTGAAAACCAGCCAAATGTAATCTTTCTAACATAGAAATAGGAAGAGCATGTCTCCATTTACAGCCAGACCACGGATCTAAACCAATACGTACAGCATTGCCAGTACCAATCTTCCAGACCAGAAAATTTCCAATGAGATCGAAAGCCCAAAGAACAGCTTTCCAGTAGATAGAAATGTTCTTTTTCTTTTTAACAGTAGATCTTATCCAGTCCAGAATATTCAATGGATAAATATATTTCTGAATTGCTATCTTAACCCATAAACCCGAACCATGAATGATATTCCAGACCTTTTTTGCTGCAAGTGCCTTGGCAAATAAAACAGGGACTTTAAGTCCCCATCCACCCATAGATTTAGGCATAGCAAGAAACTTCCATGATATCCAGGGTAAACTAGAAGAGTTCTGTTTACCAGCCCAAAGAAAATTAAAACAAAGCTTTCTGATTTTGTCTATGACACCCATAGGTACCCAGAAATGCATCCAATAGACTAGAATAGCCTCTAAAACAGCTTTAATCAAAATCAACTTTCCTCCTTTGGACAACCAACGGAAACTCCAATTCTGAATCCTTTGTTCAACTTTAATAATCAGCCAATCCCAATCCCTAATAAGATATCTGCATGGTTTAAGATGAAACCCAAGGTACTTCATGCCATTTTCAATTCTATCAACAGGGAAACTGAAGATATTCTGTAATGTAATAACTTCAGAATCTTCCATATAGGAGAAGTATAAAGAAGATCTATTAACATTTATTTGCATCCCAGATGCCTTACAAAAATGCATTAAAATCTCATAGAGAGTAGAGAGAGATTGTTCAGAACCATCATTAACCATGACAATATCATCCACAAGGAGGACATGAGTTAACTCTGTTTCATTACCAAAAGATAAGCCATGATAAGTCTCACATATTGTAGCATGAAGAATAGCCCTCCCAAGGCCTTCAACCACAATAAGAAACAGAAGTGGTGCCAAAGGACACCCCTGTCTGAGTCCCCTACCAGATTTAAAAAAATTGGTAGCAACACCATTGATGAGCAGAGAGAAAGAAACAGATGATACACTGCTCATAACCCACACAATAAAGTTTCCTGCGAAACCCATTTTTGCAAGAATAACCCGAAGATAGATCCAGCTGACTCGATCATTGGCTTTAGATAGATCGATCTTAATCATAACAGCTTTTAAGGATTTAACATGCATAGAATGCATACCTTCCTGAATGACACCTACAGCATCGTGTATCTTCCTTCCCGGCAAAAATCCAAACTGTTCACCAGAAATATATCTACCCAAAACCTTTTTGATTCTGATCGAGATAATCTTACCAATAATTTTGTATACAAAATTACACAGAGATATAGGCATAAAATCCTCAAAAGATAAAGGACTATCAATCTTAGGAATAAGAGCAAGAAAGGTAGAGTTAAAAACACCTGGGATCTTGCCACTTATCCGGGACAATTCAATGACTCTTAAAAGGTCCTCACCCAAAACATCAAACATGCATCTATACACCTCAACAGGAATACCATCAGGTCCAGGACTCTTATCATTTTTGCTGATGGATAAAATATGCTTGATATATTTAAGAGTAATAGCCTGCGTAAGCTCAACATTTTCATCCTTTGTAATAGAAGATGGGAAATGACCAGCACTATGAACAATCTTTGGAAGATGGAGGTCAGCTTCTTCTTTAAAAAGGCTTTCAAAATGCTGAATCCCAGCCTCAGCTATAGCCTCAGATCCTTCCACAAGATTTCGAGAATCAACATAAAGTTTCCAAATAGAATTGCGACATTTCCTATGAGCAGCAAATTTGTGAAAGAAAGGAGTATTATCATCACCACAACTCAACCATAACGCCCTACTTTTCTGGTGAGCCTCCTTTTCCCGGAAAAGAAGAATAGCACTCTTGCGAGATTCAATCTCAATCAATAAATCTTTATCAACCACTGATGTAAAGCCAAAAATATGCCTATCATGAAATCTTTTCAACTCAAATTCAATATCAACCAAATCTTTAATGTTCTGAACTTTTTTATTCAGTGACCACTTAATAGAAATTGCTTTAATTCGTTTAAGATTCTCACTAAATTGTGCATCAGGAGATAAAGCAGACTGAGCATCAAAGGGAACCCAAGAATCTTTTAAAGCTTCAACCAAGCCAATATGATCCAGCCATCCTGCATTAAACTTGAAAGGACTATGGGCCTTAAGAGACTGAGAAGAAATTTGCAGAAAGACAGGTTGATGATCAAATACACCTCCACACCCAATCCATTGTTTAAGAAGGAAATCACAATCTAGGAAATCAGCCGAGACTAAGAGACGATCCAACCTTTTACATATACCCTCAGAACCAACTCTACGACTACTCCAGGTAGGAATAGCTACCAAAGGGTTTATATCAACAATCCCCAATCTCTCCAACAGATTGTGGAAAAAATTAGTTAAAGGATCTACTTGAGCATTAACCCCCCAAATTTCAGAAAAAACCCAAGGAAAAATTAAGATCGCCCGCAAAAACTAAATAAGGAGACAAGAAACAGTCCGTCTTGATCAAGTTATTCCAGAAAGTTTCCCTGTCCAGGTAGGGTGCATAAAGATTAACAAAGGATATTTCCTTTTGTAAATCATATGAAAATAAAACAGCACACAACCTTGCTTTCATTGCCCAGGCATTATGAAAAAGAAAATTACAAGACTTCCAGCCCAAAATAAGCCCACCCGATCTGCCCTTAGCATCCACCGAAATGAACTGCTAGCCATGAATCAAAAGTTCCAAATCTTGGACCAACACACACCCCTCAATCATTGTTTCTTGTATAAAAATAACATCAACTGCATGTTGATCAATAAGTCTAATTACCGCTAGTTTCTTGGGAAGACTAGCCAAACCTCTAACATTTAAGGTCATGAGGATCATATGGAAACCTTGTTAAGGGCAGATGCTCTAAGCGCCCCAAAACCTCTCATCACAGGATGTCATTCTTTTTCATCCCCAATCAGACCCTTATCTACTTCATGATTCCCAGGTTTATCCTTAACAGGCCGAGAAATCTCCTGAACAGATTTTGAGCATGAGCGAAGATAATAACCCTTGCTAACAATTGGAGAGGCCTTACAAGGAGATACAAAACCCAGATCCTTCAATGATAGATTCAGAACAGTAGGAGATAAGGCCTCAGAGGAAAGGTTCAGGAATGGAATGTTATCAAGATCGTCCATAGAATTGGAAATGCTTAACGGTTTAAGATTGGCTAATGGTTCAGACTCATGGGAAACAGAATGCATATCCAAATTTTCATCCACAGACATTCCAGCCTTTGCACTAGACTGAATCCCATCTTTTTTGACTCTCCAAACTTTGGAAGAAGAATGTTTATTAAATGGGAGAGAGCATTCATTTGCCAGGTGTCCAAACCCATGACATCTAAAACATCTAAAGGGAATTCCCAAATAATCCAGTGGCTGAAAGAAATCACTATTACCCTTTTTAATGACCAGTTCAGCAGGTAGACCCAAACGAAAGTCTAACAGGACAAGAACCCGGCCCGTGCAGCAAACCCCAGAGTGTAAATAAGTAAAATCAGTTTCCAAATGGGTTCCCAAAGTATTCCCAACAAGTCTGAAGAAATCAGCAGACCAGAATTCAAAAGGTAAATTTGGGAGTTTGACCCAAATAGGAACTTGGTCATACCTTTCCTTCCGCAGATCAAATAAGGGAGTCCACCTGTTGATAAGTAGTCCTGCATTATCCCACTTCCAAACACCAGCCAGGATCCTATCAGCATCATCCACTGAAGAAAATTTAAAAGCTATCCAGCCCCTTGGGAGCATATAAATCTCAGGACTAGTGCTGATAATCTCAGTCCAAGCCTTTATAGCCCACGCATGCAAAGATTCAGCATTATAATTACACCTTCCAAACCTCCCAACCAAGGTCAAAGCATTGGTGAGAACTATATCATTTAAAAGCACATCTTTCCCCCAGAGTCATTAAAACCGGATTTAACTTCTTGATGGGTTTAGGCAACCTCTTCTTAGAAATTCCCTTGCTAACAGAAAAAAGAGGAGCATGCACTTGTTCATTATCAGAGTCCGTAGACTTGATAGAAACATGATTCGCATCAGAAATAGGATTAAATCCCAGATCTGCATTCATATCTTCACTAACCTCTTGAACCATCCCAACTGCCTGTAGACTAACCGATAAGCTAATAGACTTGTCAACCTGAAAACCAGAAACTTTATGAATATGATCACTAGCACCTTCGCTGTTCATCATACCCAAAGTATTCGATTGGAGACCCAAACTCGATGAAGAAAGCACTTTTCCATCCAAAATACTATTCCCAGTCGACTGTGGAGTTGGTGAAACTTGCCCGCATCTCTCCAAGCAAGTGGAGACCTGAAAACCAATTTTCGAACAATCCTCATACTTAGGACCCAAGCATGGGATATCCCTATCTCCCATAACCTTCCTTGGAGAATAAACCACAGATACACGTTTATCCTCACCAAAAACCTTCTGGGAACAAGACAAATGTCCCAAGGGAACAGAAGCTACAGGACAAGGATATAAGGGATTCAACATAGGCAGACTAGATCGCCCACCCAGACTTCCGCCATCCAAACAATCCACAGAAGAAATTACCTTATCCAGAGTATCATCCGGGCCAAGGGCAGACCCCATATCTCCCAGATTAAACAGCAGAGGCAAATAGGTCGCTGAAACTCGTTTCTCCACTCCACTACCCTGCTTAATACAATTCAGGCGCCCTGGCGGAGTACGAGCCAGGGTTTTCGTCGCCCGAAGCGACATTTCTAAAACAATCGAGCTAATCCCCCAACCCAGAACTGTCCAAAACTACACAGATAAACTGAAAAAACCACACAGCGCCAGAGGACAGGATAAACACCGTCTCCAGGAACATGATTCAATAGGCAATGATACACTCCCAACCGGAGAGCCCTAAAACACAGCACAACAGAGCCAGAGAAACAACGCCTTCGCCACAGAAAAATATGAGATCAAACTCATAACCCAATCACCACATAACCATTGAAATCAATACCCATCAAAAACTTGGCATCCACAGCACTAATGATTAATGGCATCGAACAATACAATAGGCGCATTTAAACTACCAATCCAACTCAAACAATAAAATGTCAACTCGCAACAAGGGCAATCAGACACAGCATTAACTACTGTCAAGAAAAGCCATCTTAACGGCCAAGAAAACTCCCGAAACCAGCCAAGATTACACCAGTAAAACCCGAATCAATTTATCAAAGCTCGATACCCCGCTCCCTAGAGCTAGATAACAACCTGAAGTAACAATGCTCTCTAGAAGGAGAAACATAAATGCAAGAAATACTGGAAAAAAAATCCGAGCATACCTGCAAAATATCGCAATTGAAACCACAATGTAGGTTCAACCGAAAACCCTACAAATGCCGATTCAACCTCCAAAATCCCTGCGTCTCAAAGATCTACACTCATCCACCAAAAATCATCCGGCTCTGTCCAAAAGAAAAACGCCAAAGAAACCACTATGCTGCATGAAATAACCGGCAGTAGGAACCAGATGCGGCCGTAGGAGTCTCCGCTCAATCAATCAACAATAAACAGCAAAAACCAGTCGTTACCTATGACCGCCAATAAAAAGCAGTCTCCACTCCAGAAAGATAACATACAAAACTGCACCTTCCAGCTAAGACCACAGAAGTACCAATATAGCTAAAAATCCTGACACCAGCATGGAGACCGCCAGGAAACAAAAATAAAAACTCTTCGCCCCAACAAAAATTCTCCGGAAGAGGCCACCAATAATCGCTCTCCACTCATCAGAGAAGAAAACAAGACAGCGTCCTCCAAATGAGAGCAAAAATACCAAAAAGAGATTAAAAACCTGACACCAGCATCAAGGATGAAAACCGCCAGGATACGTGAACATTAAACCCTTCACACCATCAAAAATCTACTGCAGAGGCCTCCAAGCCAAACACAATCACACCAACACACTAATAGAAACCCTCATTAACAAAACATTCATCCCAAAACACAGCCAGAACCTCTGTATCACAATGAAGCAGAGTGTGAGACAATGCCGTCGTCGAAGGAACAGAAACGCTGGGTAGGAAAGAGTTTTGGTCCAAATGATTTTCGATGTTCCTTGCGCAATACATACAAACCATAATCAATACCCAATCTGTGTGTCAATACAACAGCACATGAGTGTAAATGATCCTGACAGCAAGTCCGATCACCTACGCGAAACAGTACAGATCAACGTACTGTGATAATAAAAATGTCAGATCCATCATTAAAATATCAATTATCGCATTGATAACCAAAAATGCTCCAAATAATGTCCAGGGTTACGCCAAAATCACTCCACAGACCAGATCTACAGAGAAAGCTCTAATTTCAACGGCCAAGATTGCTCCAATATTACTCCAAAAAACACTCCAAGACCGAATCAACATTTAAAAGCTCCAAGATCGCTCCGAAAAAGCTCCAAGACCTACTATCTGATTGACGGCTTCAATTCACATGGTTTATATGCCAAAGTCACCCTTTACCATTAAAATATCAATTTTTGACTTTGATTTTGACTATTTATTTTTTTGGATTTTATGCAATTTGTCCTTTTTTTAAGCATTAAAATGCCATTCAGAAGCATTTTTAGCCAAATGATGACTTTCGGGGTGCTCCGACTGTCTAATTGATGGTGAAAGTGACCCCTAGGGTAAAGACGCTGCTCCGATCTTGAAAATGAGCCCAACCATGCCGAAAACGGACTCCGGATCACTCCTTTTTTACATTTTGAACTTTCTCATTTAAACCATTAAAAAATGGCTTGAAAACGGAGAAAATCATTTTTTCTCGGAATCAAATGAAACTCTAGGGGGACCTAATACATGTCCATACGACTCAATCAAAATGCCTAGCATGTTGAAAAACATTGACACGAAGGCTCTAATAACCTCCTAAGGCCGAAACACCAAGACAACTACCCCAGCTTTGGAGATGCGAGTGACAAACTCCGAAATTATTAGTCGTTTATTCAACAACCAATAATAACCAAGGGAAAAAACACTCTGGGCTAGTCAGCGTGATGCTCAAGTCCGAGAAGTCGAGCCTTCTACAAAAAATTAAATGCTAGGACATTTTTTACAATTTCCCCAAGGGGTAAAGAACATGTATTTACAAAAAATTCCGAACTGACTCCCAGAAAAAGGCTGGCGGACTTTTGAATTCTGATCACGAACAAGTGTACTTGTTTAATGCTCTGGCGGCTCACCGAAAAATCCACTAAGTGCAAAATTAGTGGATAACAATGACCAACATCTTAGATGACAAAAAACAAAGCAGGGGCACAAAGACTAGCCTTGTCTGGGAAGAGTAATCTCGAGTCGAGCCCTACCCAAGAAAACCTTCTAGAGGAATCCAATCATTGACGAGGTCACCCAAGGAGGCTACCAAGAAGAGAAAATAATTGGAATGGGTTGATAGGAAGTACCGCTTTGTGTCCTATCAATGTAGGGAAACAATAAGTGTGAGAAAGCATACTATAATAAGGAGAAAGACTTAGAAACGACTTGCCACTCGATTTTATATTCAAATCAAGAAACCCTAGGAGAGAAAAAGAAGGGATAAATGAAGATGGAAGGGCATTTTGAGCCTTCACGGTTCAGGATAATAGTTACAACAAGTCTCCTTGAGAGTTTCAGCTCTCTTGAACGAACCTGCTCAAGAAACTGCACCTTCCTACAAAACATGCACGACCCTAATCTAAAATACAATCCAATGATACAATTAGGTAGATAATATAAATGATCAAAAAACCTAATAAATAAGTTGTATAACAGAACACATGCACTTATAAGAATATGGGAGAACACGATGTGCCAACAAAGAATAGGTGTGAACGATGGTATATGTGCAACACAGATGTTAGCAAAATTCCTTGACCACAAAGGGAATTTTGTCACCATCTCTAAGAGAAAGGCAACAAAGAAGCAAATTTAAGGGTGAAAACAATGAAGAGGTATATAAACTAGTGAGAAAATTATGACAAAAAGACATGAGTGTTGGCAATGATAGGGAAAATCTAGCAACTAAAAGAAGTTAAACAAGGTGATCTAAGGAAAGTCTAGAATACCAAGAGGCAATAGGAAGAAGAAGTTGAGCCAATGACCCCATAGCTACAGCCTATGAGATTGAAGACCAACATCTTGGATTCCAGAAAAGGAAGAAGGGGCACAAGGACTAGCCTTATTTAGCAAGAATAATCTCAAGTCGGGCGCTACCCGAAGAAAACATTCTAGAGGAATCCATTCATTGACGAACCTAAGGAGGCTACTAAGAAGAGAAAATAAAGTAGGAAGGGTTGATGGGAAGTCCCCCTTCGTGTCCTAACAATGTAGCTCAACAATATGAGTTAGGAACCAAGCCACAATAAGGAAACATATTCCGACTCACCACTCAATTTTTTATTCAAAACAAGAAACCCAAGGAGAGAGCAAAGAAGGAATAAATGAAGATGGAAAGTCACTATTTTAAATAGTGCTTATTGTTGATGAAGTAAGCTAGCGCTCTTGATTTACTAGTCTAATTCAATCAGTTTTCAGCCACAAATGGAATTAACAGCAAATTCATGAAAGAAGGGGAAGCTAAGTATGCCAAATTAGTGATTTCCTTTGCCGAGTTTGCTAATCTAAATGTGAATTAAGAAAAGAGGTGGACAACAAATAATCTCACCTTGAAAGCGTTAAATGTTGGTTTCGAGCCTCAAGGGTGACGATGAGAGTTAGCACAAGCCTCCTTGAGAGTTTCACCTTTCTTGAACAAACCTGCACAAGAAACTACACCTTCCTATAAATCATGCACAATCCTAATCTACTATATAATTCAATGATGCCACTTCCTCTACCATACAAATGATTAAAAAATGAAAAAAATAAGATGTAAAAATAAATGCAAGCACTTATAACAACATGGGAGAACACGATGTGGCAAAAGATGAATGCTTATGAAATATGGTATATGTGTTAAACTAGTAGCAACAAGGAAGGTCTTCCTACATTCATGTGTTCTTGCATGTAGAAGACTTAAATTAGGAAACCAGTTGTATTTAATTTACTTTTCCTAAGTTTACTTTGGAAAATAAATTAAAGTGATCTAAATTAACTTTAGTGAACCACCAGTTAAAGTGAGTGAAATTACAGTTTTTACTTTACCACTAGTTTAAAGTGAAAGTGAAATTAGGGTTTTTGCTTTACCTAAAGTTATAAAAGAGAGATCAATTGGTGGAGAGAACACACACACTTGTATTCCAACATAGACAGGATACAGACAAGGACAGAAAGTCAGACAGAGGATTTAGCTGAGAAGACGGAGGAGCAAGCAGCAAGATCATCGAGCTTCATACAGTTGGGTCGTACACTCACACAGGAGGGTGTTGAGGTTTAGCTAGGATTTGTACCAATGATTATGTCGAGTACTGCATTCGCCAAGTTTGGGTGAATTTGCAGTGATTGTAAAAGTTCCATATTTTCTCATAATAAAAGATATTCATGTGTGGTTTATATTCATGTGTGGTTATCAGTTAATATTTTGCATGCACTGTTTAGCCCTAGTTGAATATTAAAGGAAAATTTACATGGTATCAGAGCTCTGGTGAGCTAAAGCTGAGAGATTTGCAACAGCAATGATAGATCAAGGGCGGATCTATAGGAAGACACAAATCTAGACTTCCAGATCTAAGGTTTGACAAGTACATTTTACTATGGCCATGCAGTTGAGAGTTGAGGATAGACTCCAGGGATCCACGTTGAGCTGGGTGATGATGCGCGGTATCAGGCGCAGGGAGTTGGTACTGTTTCATTTGAGAGGGAGTCTGGCAAACCCCTCAGTTTGTTGATGTGTTATATGTTCCAGGACTGACAAAGAACCTTATATCAGTCTCCACTCTAGAGGATAAGGGATATCAGGTGAAGTTCCAGGACTGACAAAGAACCTTATATCAGTCTCCACTCTGGAGGATAAGGGATATTAGGTGAAGTTCCATGACCATAGAGTGTATATCAGGCCAAGGGGTCAAATAGGAGCTTGGATCGGGTGATTGGCAGAAGGAGCAGGAAAGTGTACAGATTACACTTTGAGCCTGCAAAGGCTATCATTAGAGGAAATTTCAACTCAAAATGGGCCTTTTAACTTTTATTCAAATTCCATGTCATCATGTGTTAGCCAATGAAATTGCTTTAAATTTGAAAT
>LPNX010870702.1:416280-432451 GCA_001517045.1 Pseudotsuga menziesii
CAGCAGCAACAACAGCAATAGTCAGGGTGAGTTGTGGCATAAGAGGATGGCACACTTACACCATGGAGCACTGAAGCATTTGAGACAGGCAATCATTGGAGTTCCTTAGGTAGAGGAGGAAAAGCATAACCACTGCAAGGGTTGTGCTTTGGGGAAGAGCATCAAGAAGTATTTCCCACAGAGTGAGCACAAGTCTAACGAGCCCTTGGACTTGGTGCATTCTGATGTATGTGGACCTATGAGTGTCCATTCATTCAGTGGTTACAATTATTGCATAACCTTCATTGATGACTATTCCAAGAAAACCTAGATCTATTTCCTAAAGGCCAAGTCATAGGTCTTTGAGAGGTTACGAGAGTTCAAGACTCTTATGGAGAACCAAACAGGAAAGAAGATTTGGGTGTTGAGGACAGACAACAGGGATGAGTACACTTCCAATGAGTTCATGGAGTATTGTTCAGCTGAGGGGATCAAGAAGGAGCACACTGTGCCACATACCCCACAACAGAATGGAGTTGCAGAGCGGAAGAATGGGACTATGGTTGGAGCAGCCAAGGCCATGCTATTTGATCAGGGATTACCACTATTCCTTTGGGTCGAGGCATACTGGACTGTAGTATACATTCAGAATAGGTGTCCCCACACAGCCTTGGAGAGGAAGACACCGAAGGAGGTCTTCACAGGCACTACACCAGATGGGAGTCACATTCGCATATTTGGCAGCATCTACTATTCTCATGTTCATGCTGACAATAGGAAGAAGTTGGACCCTTCTGGAGAGAAGGGGTTACTTGTTGGTTACAGCGAGATTTCGAAGCATATAGAGTTTACATTCCTACTCGCAGGAGGATCATTGTGAGCAGGGATGTCTAGTTCGATGAGGATAGGGCCTTGCGGAGATCCTTGGACTTACCAACGGAGTAGTAGCCAGCACAGGTGTCGGGAGTCAAGTTGGAGGAGCCAGATGCACAGGTATAGGTACAGACACAGAGCACAGGTTTTAGTGGTCAAAGGGAGTCAGGTGGACAAGATCCTTCAGTCATTGACTTGAAGGATGAGCTGCAGTAGGAGACAAATATCCAGCAGTCGTAGCAGGTTGACACTAGGCCAAGGCCTAAGTGGTTTAGATCCACAATTCAGGATTCCAGGCAGGTAGATCCTCCATGGACATATTTTAGACAAAGTGTACCACTAGAGAGGCTTAGTTATATGGCACCGATGACGTAGTTGATTAACTCTGAACTATCCATCCTTCGGGGAGGAAGGATGCACAACATGATGTGTGGCAGGAAGCTATGGTTGAGGACTATGACTCCATTATGAAAAACCAAGGATGGGAGGTTGTGCCAAGGCCACAAGGGAAAAAGGTGGTGGGATCCAGATGGATCTACAAGATGAAGCATGCAACAGACGGAAGTGTGGAGAAGTACAAGGCGCGCTTCGTGGAAAAGGTATTTTCACAGAAGGAGGGTATTGATTATGAGGAGACCTTCACCCCCGTTGCCAGGTATTCTTCCATTCGAACCATTATCTCACTAGCAGCTGAGATGGGTTGGCGTGTCCATCAGATGGACGTCAAGACTGCCTTCCTCAACGGAGTGATAGAGGAGGAGGTGTATATTGAGCAACCCGAGGGGTTTGATGTGGAGAACAGGGAGACGCATGTATGCAGACTGCATCGAGCTCTTTACAGGATCAAGCAGGCACCTCGAACATGGTACTCAAGGATTGACAGCTATCTACGGGAGATGGGATCCCAGTGGAGTGAGGATGACCACAACCTATACTTCTTGACAGGTGAGGTGCCTCTCATACTGGTCTTATATGTGAATGATCTCTATTTGATAGGAGATTAGAGGCTAATTGGAGACTGTAAGTCCAACCTTGCAGTAGAGTTTGAGATGAAAGACCTTGGGCTGTGCATTACTTTTTGGGCTTGGAGGTTTGGCAGAGAGATGGATGCTTCTTCATCGGACAGGGGAAGTATGCAGTAGAGATCCTGAAGAGATTCAGGAAGGAGGACTGCAAGCCTATGGCCATACCTCTAGTTTCCAACTGGAGGAAGATTGATGCATCAGGATCAGACGGATTTGATCCTACCTTGTATCGTCAGCTTATCGAATCGCTTATGTATCTGGTCAACACTTGACCAAACATCAGCTTTGTAGTAAACCCTTTGAGTCAGTTCATGGTGTACCCTCGGAGAGTGCATTGGACGACTGCAAAGAACATACTTCGCTACATCAAAGGTACAGTGGAGTATGGATTGGTTTATGAGCGTAGGGGGAGTGTACAGTTAGCAGGTTTCGCAGATGTAGACTGGGCAGGATGTGTAGAGGACCGGAAGAGTACTTCAGGTTGTTGTTCCAGCATTGGATTAGGGGTTGTCTCTTGGTTTAGCAGGAAGCAGAAGTCAATTGCATTGAGGTCAACAGAGGCTGAGTACATGGCAGCCAGCATGGCTACTTGTGAGGGTATGTGGCTGAGGAAGTTACTTGCAGGGTTGTTCGAGTGTGAGCTAGAGGCTACAGTAGTTCACTGTGACAATCAGAGTGTCATCAGGCTATCTCAGAATCCAGTGTTCCATGACCGAAGCAAACACATAGACATCAAATACCACTTCTTGAGAGATTATGTTCAGAGAGGAACCATTTAATTGGAGTACATACAGAAAAATGAGCAGGTGGCAAACATTTTCACCAATGCACTTTGCAAACAGAGTTTTGTGAAGTTCAGGGATAAGTTGGGGTTGCTACCAAATCCCAGAGTGTTAAACTAGTAGCAACAAGGAAGGTCTTCCTACATGCATGTGTTCTTGCATGCAGAAGACTTAAATTAGGAAACCAGTTGTATTTAATTTACTTTTCCTAAGTTTACTTTGGAAAATAAATTAAAGTGATCTAAATTAACTTTAGTGAACCACTAGTTAAAGTGAAAGTGAAATTAGGGTTTTTGCTTTACGACTAGTTAAAGTGAAAGTGAAATTAGAGTTTTTGCTTTACGACTAGTTAAAGTGAAAGTGAAATTAGGGTGTTCGCTTTACCTGAAGTTATAAAAGAGAGATTAGTTGGTGGAGAGAACACACACACGTGTATTCAGACAGAGACAGGATACAGAGAAGGACAGAAAGTCAAACAGAGGATTTAGCTGAGAAGACGAAGGAGCGAGCAGCAGGATCATCGAGCTTCGTACAGCTGGGTCGTACACTCGCACAGAAGGGTGTTGAGGTTTAGCTAGGATTTTCCCAATGATTCTGCCAGGTACTGCATTCACCGGGTTTGGGTGAATTTGCAGTGATTGTAAAAGTTCCATATTTTCTCATAATAAAATCTATATCTCACTATTGCATTGGTTTTCCCATCTTAGGTTTTTTCGGGGTTTCCATACCCAAAATAATAGTGTCAATATCGTGATGTGATGTTGTGATTTATTTCTCAGTTTTATATTTCGCTGCATACTCTAAAAGATATTCATGTGTGGTTATAAGTTAATATTTTGCATGCACTGTTTAGCCCTAGTTGAATATTAAAGGATAATTTACAATATGTGCAACACATATGTTAGCAATTTTCCTTGTTTAAAAAGGGGATTCTCGCCATCTCTTAGAGAAACATAAAAAAGAAGAAAATTTAAGGACAAAAACAAAGAAGAGGAAAATAAACCAAGGCAAAAACAACAACAGAAAGACGTGAGAGGTGATAATGATAGCACAAATCTAACAACTAAGAGAAGAGATATGAGATAATTCTAGGAAAATCTAGAAATCCAAGAGGCAATAAGAAAGATAAGTTGAGCCAACGACCCCATAGTTACAGTCTATGGGATTGATGACCAACATCTTAGAGGAGAAAAATGGAAGGAGCGCAAAAACTAGTTTTATCTAGGAAGAGTAATCTCGAGTCGGGTGAAAACCTTCTAGAGGAATCGAATCATTGACGAGGTCACCCAAGGAGGTTAACAAGAAGAGAAAATAAGTTGGAAATGGTTGATGGGAAGTCCCCCTTTGTGTCCTATCAATGTATGGAAACAATAAGTGTGAGGAAACATACTATAATAAGGAGAAAGACTTAGAAACGACTCACCACTCAACTTTATATTAAAATAAAGAAACCCTAGGATAGAAAAAGAAAGGACAAATGAAGATGGAAGGGCATTATTTTAATTAGGGTTTATTGTTTACTAAGTAACTGAGGGCTCTCGATATCCTAGTGTAGTGCAAATAGTTTTAAACAACAAGTAGAATTAACAACAAATTCACTAAAGTAGGGAAGGCTAACAATGGCACAGTTACCCACTTCATTTGCTGAGTCAACTAATTTAAATGTTTTAGATTGAGAGAGGTGGACAACAAAGAAGCTCATTTTGAAAAAAGTGTTGTGCTTGTTTCGAGCCTTCATGGTTCATGATAAGAGTTAGCACAAGCCTCCTTGAGAGTTTCACCTTTCTTGGAAGAACCTGCACATGAAACTGCACCTTCCTACAAAACATGCACGACCCTAATCTAAAATACAATGCAATGATAGAACTAGGTATAAGATATAAATGATCGAAAAACATAATAAATAAGTATTAAAAAGGAACGCATGGACTTTTAAACATATGGGAGAACACGAAGTGGCAACAAAGAATACGTGTGAAGGACGGTTTATGTGCAACACAAATGTCAACAATATTCCTTGACAACAAAGGGGATTTTGTCACCATCTCTTAGAAAAAGGCAACAAAGAAGCAAATTTAAGTTCAAAAACAGTGAAGAGAATATAAACTAGGGATAAAATGATGACGAAAAGACATGCGAGTTGGCAATGATAAGGAAAATCTAGCAACTGAAAGAAGTGAAACAAGGTGATCTAAGGAAAATATAGAATACCAAGACACAATAGGCGAGAGAAGTTGAGCCAACAACCGCATAGCTACAGTCAATGGAATTGAAGACCAACATATTGGATGACAGAAAAGGAATAAGGGGCACAAGGACTAGCCTTATCTAGCAAGAGTAAATTTGAGTTGGGCCCTACCCCATAAAACATTCTAGAGGAATCCATTCATTAACGAGGTCACCCAAGGAAGACACCAAGTAGAGAAAATAAAGTGGGAAGGGTTGATAGGAAGTCCCCCTTCGTGTCCTAACAATGTAACGCAACAATATGACTTGGGAACTAAGCAATAATAAGGAAAATATTAGAAAACAACTCACCACTCAATTTTTGGTTCATATCAAGAAACCCAAGGTTAATGATAGGACAAATAAAAAAGGATAATGATAGGACAAATCTAACAACTGAAAGAAGAGAAATGAGGTAATTCTAAGAAAATCCAAAATGCCAAGAGGCAATAGGAAAGATAAGTTGATACAACGTCCCCATAGCTGCAGTCTATGGAATTGATGACGAACATATTGAAGGACCAAAAACGAAGGAGCAAAAAGACTAGCCTTGTCTTGGAAGAGTAATCTCAAGTCAGACCCTACCCAAGAAAACCTTCTAAAGGAATCCATTCATTGACGAGGTCACCCAAGGAGGCTACCAGGAAGAGAAAATAAATTGGAAAGGGTTGACAGGAAATACCCATCTGTGTCCTATCAATGTAGGGAAACAATAAGTGTGAGAAAACATAATACAATAAGGAGAAAGACTTAGAAACGACTTGTCACTCGATTTTATACTAAAATCAAGAAACCCAAGGAGAGAAAAAGAATGGATAAATGAAGATGGAAGGGCATTATTTTAATTAGGGTTTAAAGGAAGAGATAAATGAAGATGAAAGGGCATTTTGCGCCTTCATGGTTCAGGATAATAGTTGGCACAAGCCTCATTGATAGTTTCAACTTCTTGAACGAACCTACACAAGAAACTGCACCTTCCTACAAAACATGCATGACCCTAATCTAAAATACAATGCAATGATACAACTAGTTATACAATATAAATGATTGAAAAACATAATAAATAAGTTGTAAAAAAGAACGCATGCACTTATAAGAATATGGGAGAACGCAATATGCCAATAGGGAATAGGTGTGAATGATGGTATATGTGCAATAAAGATGTTTGCAATATTCCTTGACCACAAAAGGGATTTTGTTACCATCTCTTAGACAAAAGGCAATGAAGAAGCAAATTTAAGGGCAAAAAATAGTGAAGAGGCATATAAACTAGTGAGAAAACGATGACGAAAAGACATGAGGCCACCAAGAAGAGAAAAATAAAGTGGGAAGGGTTTGTTGGGAAGTCCCCCTTTGTGTCCTAATAAATGAGTTAGGAACCAAGCAATAATAACAAAAGAGATTCAAAAATGACTCACCACTCAATTTTTGGTTCAGATCAAGAAACCCATGGCTAATGATAAGACAAATCAAGAAGGGTAATGATAGGACAAATCGAGAAGGGTAATGATAGGACAAGTCTAACAACTGAAAGAAGAGAAATGAGGTGATTCTAGGAAAATCTACAATAAGTAGGGAAATAATCATTCTGAGAAAACATACTACAATAAGGATAAAGAATTAGACAACCTGCCACTTGATTTTATATTAAAATCGAGAAACCCTAGGAGAGATAAAGAAGGGATAAATGAAGATGGAAGGGCATTATTTTAATTAGGGTTTAAGAGAAGGGATAAATGAATATGGAAGGGCATTTTGAGCCTTCATGGTTTAGGATAATAGTTAGCACAAGCCTCCTTGAGAGTTTCAGCTTTCTTGAACGAACCTGCACAAGAAACTGCACCTTGCTACAAAACATGCATGACCCTAATCTAAAATACAATGCAATGATACAAGTAGGTATACAATATAAATGAACGAAAAAAATAATAAATAAGCTATAAAAAGGAATGCATGCACTTGTAAGAATATGGGAGAACACGATGTGCCAACAAAGAATAGGTGTGAACGATGGTATATGTGCAAGACAGATGCTAGCAATATTCCTTGACCCCAAAGGGGATTTTATCACCATCTCTTAGAGAAAGGCAACAAAGAAGCAAATTTAAGGGCGAAAATTGTGAAGAGGTATATAAGCTAGTGAGAAAACGATGACGAAAAGAGATGAGAGTAAGCAATGATAGGGAAAACCTAGCAACTGAAAGAAGTGAAACAAGGTGATCTAAGGAAAATCGAAAATACCAATAGGCAATAAGCAGAAAAAGTTGAGCCAACAACCCCCCATAGCTGCAGTATATGAGATTAAAGACCAACATCTTGGATGACAAAAAAGGAAGAAGGGGCACAAGGACTAACCTTATCTAACAAGAGTAATCTCTAGTCGTGTCCTAAAAATGTAGCGCAACAATATGAGTTAGGAACCAAGCTACAATAAGGAAAAAGATTCGGAAACGAGTCACCACTCAATATTTTATTCAAAACATAAAACCCAAGCAGAGAGCAAAAAAGGAATAAATGAAGATAAAAAGCCACTATTTTAAGTATTGCTTATTGTTGATTAAGAAACCTAGCGCTCTTGATTTACTAGTCTAATGCAATCAATTTTCAACCATAGATGGAATTAACAACAAATTCAAGAAAGAAAGGGAAGCTAAGCATGCCACAATTAGTTATTTCCTTTGCCGAGTTTGCTTATCTAAATGTGAATTATGAAAAGAGGTGGACAACAAAGAAACTAAACTTGAAAAGTGGTGATGTTGGTTTCGAGCCTCATGGGTGACGATAAGAGTTAACACAAGCCTCCTTAAGAGTTTCATCTTTCTTGAAAGAACTTGCACAAGAAACTACACCTTCCTATAAAACATGCACAATCCTAATCTACTATATAACTTTATGATGCCACTTGCTCTACCATACAAATGATTCGAAAATGAAATAAATAAGATGTAAAAATAAATGCAAGCACTTATAACAACATGGGAGAACAGTATGTGGCAAAAGATGAATGGTTATGAAAGATGGTATATGTGCAACACATACGTTAGCAATTTTTCTTGTTTACATAGGGGATTCTCAGCATCTCTTAGAAAACCATATAAAAAGAAGAAAATTTAAGGACGAAAACCGAGAAGAGGAAAATAAACCCGGGAAAAACCGACAACGAAAAGACGTAAGAGGTGGTAATGATAGGACAGATCGAACAACTGAAAGAAGAGAAACGAGGTAATTCTAGGAAAATCTAGAATGCCAAGAGGCAATAGGCAAGAGAAGTTGAGCCAACGATCCCATAGCTGCAGCCTATGGGATTGATGGCTAACATCTTGGACAACAATAAAGGAAGAAGGGGCACAAAGTATAGTCTTATCTAGGAAGAGTAATCTCGATTCAGGCCCTACCAAAGGAAACCTTCTAGACGAATCGAATCATTGACGAGGTCACCCAAGGAGGCTAACAAGAAGAGAAAATAAGTTGGAAAGGGTTCATGGGAAGTCCCCTTTTGTGTCCTATGAATGTAGGGCATCAATAAGTGTGAGGAAACATACTACAATAAGGAGAAAGACATAGAAGCGACTTGCGACTCAATTTTATATTAAAATCAAGAAACCCTAGGAGAGAAAAAGAAAGGATAGATGAATTTGGAAGGGTATTATTTTAATTAGGGTTTATTGTTTACTAAGTAACCTAGGGCTCTCCATATCCTAGTGTAGTGAAATCAGTTTTAAACCAAATGTAGAATTAAAAACCTATTCACGAAATAAGGGAAGGCTAACTATGGCACACTTACTTATTTCATTTGCTGAGTCAACTAATCTAAATGTTCTAGATTGAAAGAGGTGGACAACAAAGAAGCTCATTTTGAAAAGTGTTGTGCTCATTTCGAGCCTTCATGGTTCATGATAAGAGTTAGCACAATCCTCCTTGAGGATTTCACCTTTTTGGGACGAACCTACATAAGAAACTGCACCTTCCTACAAACTACGCACGACCCTAATCTAAAATACAATGCAATGATACAACTATGTATACAATATAAATGATCGGACAACATAATAAATAAGTTATAAAAAAGAACGCATGCAGTTATAATAATATGGGAGAACATGAAGTGGCAACATAGAATACGTGTGATGGATGGTTTATGTGCAACACAGATGTTAGCAATATTCCTAGACCGCAAAGGGGATTTTGTCACCATCTCTTAGAGAAAGGCAACAAAGAAGCAAATTTAAGGATGAAAACAATGAAGAAGAATATAAACTAGGGGGCAAATGATGACAAAAAGACATGAGTTGAAAATGATAGGGAAAATCTAGCAACCAAAAGAAGCGAAGCAGGTTCATATAAGGAAAGTATAGAATACCAAGACGCAATAGGCAGGAGAAGTTGAGCCAACGACCCCATAGCTGTAGTCAATGAGATTGAAGACCAACATATTGGATGACAAAAAAGGAAGAAGGGGAACAAGGACTAGCCTTATTTAGCAATAGTAATCTCGAGTTGGGCCCTACCTGAGAAAACATTCTAGAGGAATCCATTCATTGATGAGGTCACCAAAGGAGGCCACTTAGAAGAGAAAAATAAACTGGGAAGGGTGTATGGGAATTCCCCCTTCATGCCCTAACAATGTAGCGCAACAATATGACTTAGGATTCAAGCAAATATAGGGAAAAGGATTCAGAAATGACTCACCACTCAATTTTTGGTTCAGGTCAAGAAATCCAAGGTTAATGAGAGGAGAAATCAAGAAGGGTTATGATCGGACAAATAAAGAAGGGTAATGATAGGGCAAATCTAAAAACTGAAAGAAGAGAAATAAGATTATTCTAGGAAAATCTAGTATGCCAAGAGGCAATAGGGGAGAGAAGTTGATCCAACAACCCCATAGCTGCAGTCTATGGGATTGATGACCAACATCTTGGAGGACAAAAAATGATCAAGGGGCACAAAGACTAGCCTTGTCTAGGAAGAGTAATCTCAAGTCAGCCCCTACGCAGGAAAACCTTCTAAAGGAATTCAATCATTGACGAGGTCACCCAAGGAAGGAGGCTACAAGAAGACAAAATAAATTGGAAATGGTTGATAGGAAGTACCCTTTTGTGTCCTATCAATGTAGGGAAACAATAAGTGTGAGAAAACATACTACAAAAAGTAGAAAGACTTAGAAACGACTTGCAACTCGATTTTATATTAAAATCAAGAAACCCTAGGAGAGAAAAAGAAGGGATAAAAGAAGATGGAAGGGCAGTATTTTAATTAGGGTTTAAAAGAAGGGATAATGAATATGGAAGGGCATTTTGAGCCTTCATGGTTTAGGATAATAGTTAGCACAAGCCTCCTTCAAAGTTCAACTTTCTTGAACGAACCTGCACAACAAACTGCACCTTCCTACAAAACATGCACGACCCTAATCTAAAATACAATCCAATGATACAACTAGGAGGTATATAAATTAGTGAGAAAACGATGACGAAAAGACACGAGTGTTGGCAATGATAGGTAAAATCTAGCAACTAAAAGAATTAAAACAAGGTGATCTCAAGAAAATCAAGAATACCAAGAGGCAATAGCCAGAAGAAGTTGAGCCTATGACCCCATAATTGCATTCTATGAGATTGAAGACCAACATCTTGGATGAACGAAAAGGAAGAAGGGGCAAAAGGACTAGCCTTATCTAGCAAGAATAATCTCTAGTCGGGCCCTACCCGAGAAAAACTTCTACAGGAATCCATTCATTAACGAACCCAAGGAAGCTACTAAGAAGAAAAAATAAAGTGGGAAGGGTTGATTGGAAGCCCCCCTTCGTGTCCGAACAATGTAGAGCAACAATATGAGTTAGGAACCAAGCTACAATAAGGGAAAATATTTAGAAACGACTAAAATTCAATTTTCGATTCAAAACAAGAAACCCAAGGAGAGAGCAAAGAAGGAATAAATGAAGATGGAAAGCCACTATTTGAAATATTGCTTATTGTTAATGAAGTAACCTAGCGCTCTTGATTTACCAGTCTAATGCAATAAGTTTCTAGCCACAGATGGAATTGACAACAAATTCATGAAAGACGGGGAAGCTAAGTAGTAAGTATGCCACAATTAGTGATTTCCTATGTTGAGTTTGTTAATCTAAATTTGAAATAAGAAAAGAGGTGGACAACAAAGAATCTCAAATTGAAAAGTGTTGGTGTCAGTTTCGAGCCTCAAGGGTGACAATAATATTTAGCACAAGCCTCCTTGAGAATTTCACCTTTCTTGAACGAACCTACAGAACTAAATACACCTTCCTATAAATCATGCACGATCCTAATCTCCTATATAATTCAATGATGCCACTTGCTCTACCATACAAAAAATTCCAAAATGAAATAAATAAGATGTTAAAATAAATGCAAGCACTTATAACAACATGGGAGAACACGATGTGGCAAAAGATGAATGCTTATGAAAGATGGTATATGTGCAACACATATGTTAGCAATTTTCCTTGTTTACAAAGGGGATTCTCGCCATATCTTAGAGAAACATTAAAAAGAAGAAAATTTAAGGACGAAAACAGAGAAGAGGAAACTAAACCAAGGAAAACACGACAACGAAAAGATGTGAGAGGTGGTAATGATAGGTAAGATCTAACAATTGAAAGAAGAGAAATGAGGTAATTCTAGGAAAGTCTAGAATGCCAAGAGGCAATAAGCAAGAGAAGTTGAGCCAACGACCCCATAACTGCAATCTATGAGATTTATAACCACCATCTTGGAGCACAAAAAAAATAAGAAGGGGCACAAAGACTAGTCTTATCTAGGAAGGTAAATCTCAAGTAAGGCCCTACCCCAAGAAAACCTTCTAGAGGAATCGAATCAGGTCACATAAGGAGGCTAACAAGAAGAGAAAATAAATTGGAAACGGTTGATGGAAACCCCCCCTTTGTGTCCTATCAATGTATGGAAACAATAAGAGTGAGGAAACATACTACAATAAGGAGAAAGACTTATAAATGACTCTCTACTCAATTTTATATCAAAATCAAGAAACCCTAGGATAGAAAAAGAAAGGATAAATGAAGATGGAAGGGCATTATTTTTTAATTATGGTTTATTGTTTACTAAGTAACCTAGGGATCTTGATATCCTATTTAGTGCAATCAATTTTAAACCACAAGTAGAATTAAAAACAAATTCACGAAAGCAAGGAAGGCTAACTATGTCACAGTTACCTATTTCATTTACCGAGTCAACTAATCTAAATGTTCTAGATTGAGAGAGCTGGACAACAAAGAAGCTCATTTTGAAAAGTGTTATGCTTGTTTCGAGCCTTCATTGTTCATGATAAGAGTTAGCACAAGCCTCTTTGAGAGTAACACCTTTATTGAACAAACCTGCACAAGAAACTACACCTTCCTACAAAACACGCACAACCCTAATCTAAAATACAATGCAATGATACAACTAGGTATACAATATAAATGATGGAAAAACATAATAAATAAGTTGTAAAAAGGAACGCATGCACTTATAAGAATATGGGAGAACACGGAGTGGCAACACATAATACATGTGAAGGATGGTTTATGTGCAACACAGATGTTAACAATATTCCTTGACCGCAAAGTGGATTTTGTCACCATCTCTTAGAGAAATGCAACAAATAAGTAAATTTAAGGACAAAAACAGTGAAGAGGTATATAAACTAGGGAGAAAATGATGACTAAAAGGCATGAGAGTTGGAAATGATACGAAAAATCTATCAACTGAAAGAAGTGAAACAGGGTGATCTAAGGAAGATATATAAAATACCAAAACACAATAGGCAGGAGAAGTTGAGCCAACGACCCCATAGTTGCAGTCAATGAGATTTAAGACTAACAACTTGGATGACAGAAAAGGACGAAAGGGCACAAGGACTAGCATTATCTAGCAAAAGTAATCTCGAGTTGGGCCCAGCCCAAGAAAACATTCTAGAGGAATCCATTCATTGACACGGTCACCCAAGGAGGCCACCAAGAAGAGAAAATAAAGTGAGACGGGTTGATGGGAAGCCCCCCTTCATGTCCTAACAATGTAGCGCAGCAATATGAGTTAGAAACCAATCTATAATAAGGAAAAAGATTTAGAAATGACTCACCACTCAATTTTTGGTTCAGATCAAGAAACCATGGGCTAATGATAGGACAAATCAAGAAGGATAACAATAGGACAAATCTAAAAACTGAAAGAAGAGAAATGAGGTGATTCCAGGAAAATCTGGAATGCCAACAGGCAATAGGCAAGAGAAGTTGATCCAATGACCGCATAGCTACAGTCTATGGGATTGATGACCACCATCTTGGAGGACAAAAGACGAAGAAGGGGCACAAAGACTAACCTTTTCTAGGAAGAGTAATCTCAAGTTGGGCCCTACGCAAGAAAACCTTACAGAGGAACCCAATCATTGACGAGGTCACCCAAGGAGGCTACCAGGAAGGGAAATAAAATTGGAAAGGGTTGATGGGAAGTACCCCTTTGTGTCCTATAAATGTAGGGAAACAATAAGTTCGAGAAAACATACCAAAATAAGGAGAAATACTTAGAAACAACTTGCCACTCAGTTTTATATTAAAATCAAGAAACCCTAGGAGAGAAAAAGAAGGGATAAATGAAGATGGAAGGGAATTATTTTAATTAGGGTTTAAAAGAAGGGATAAATTAAGATGGAAGGACATTTTGAGCCTTCATGGTTTTGGATAATAGTTAGCACAAGCCTCATTGAGAGTTTCATCTTTCTTGAACGAAACTGCACCTTCCTAAAAAACATGCACGACCATAACCTAAAATACAATGTAATGATACAACTAGCTATACAATATAATCTATCAAAAAACATAATAAATAAGTTGTAAAAAGGAACACATGCACTTATAATAATATGGGAGAACACGATGTGCCAATAGAGAATAGGTGTGAATGATGTTAAATGTGCAACACAGATGTTAGCAATATTCCTTGACCGCAAAGGGGATTTTGTCACCATATGTAAGAGAAAGGCAACAAAGAAGCAAATTTAAGAGTGAAAACAGTGAAGAGGTATATAAGCTAGTGAGAAAACGATGACAAACAAACATGAGAGTTGGCAATAATAGTGAAAATCCAGCAACTAAAAGATGTGAAACATGGTGATCTAAGGAAAATCAAGAATACGAAGAGGCAATAGGCAGAAGAAGTTGAGCCAACGACCCCATAGCTGTTGTCTATGAGATTGAAGACCAAAATCTTGGATGATAGAAAATATAGAAGGGGCACAAGGACTAGACTTATCTAGCAAACGTAATCTCGAGTCGGGCCCTACCCGAGAAAACATTCTAGATGAATCCATTCATTGACGAACACAAGGAGGCTACTAAGAAGAGAAAATAAAGTGGGAAGGGTTGATGGGAAGTCCCCCTATTTGTGTCCAAATAGTATAGTGCAACAATATGAGTTAGGAACCAAGATACAATAAGGGAAAAGGTTCAGAAACAACTCACCACTCAATTTTTTATTCAAAACAAAAACCCAAGGAGAGAGCAAAGAAGGAATAAATGAAAATGGAAAGTCACTATTTTAAATAGTGCTTATTGTTGATTAAGTAACCTCTAACGCTATTGATTTGTCCTATTTTAAATAGTGCTTATTGTTGATTGAGTAACCTCTAACACTCTTGATTTACTAGTCTAATACAATGATAGGACAAGTCTAACACTTGAGAGAACAGAAATGAGGTAATTCTAGGAAAATCTAGAATGTCGAGAGGCAATAGGGAAGAGAAGTTGATCCAAAAACCCCATAGCTGTAGTCTATGGGATTGATGACCAACATCTTGGAGGACAAAAAAGGAAGAAGGTGCACAAAGTATAGTCTTGTCTAGGAAGAGCAATCTCGAGTCAGGCGCTACCAAAGAAAACCTTCTAAAGGAAACGAATCAATGACGATGTCCCCCAAGGAGGATAACAAGAAGAGAAAATAAGTTGAAAATGGTTGATGGGAAGTCCCCCTTTGTGTCCTATTATTGTAGGGAAACAATAAGTGTGAGGACACATAGTATAACAAGGAGAAATAAGTAGAGATGACTCGCCACTCAATTTTATATTAAAATCAAGAAACCCTACGATAGAAAAAGAAAGGATAAATGAAGATGGAAGGGCATTATTTTAATTAGGGTTTATTGCTTACTAAGTAACCTAGGTCACTCGATATCCTATTGTGTTGCAATCAGTTTTAACCCACAAATAGAATTAACAACAAATTCACGAAAGAAGGGAAGGCTAACTATGGCACAGTTACCTATTTCAATTGTTGAGTCAACTAATCTAAATATTCTAGATTGAGAGAGGTGGACATCGAGGAAGCTCATTTTGAAAAGTGTTGTGCTCGTTTCGAGCCTTCATGGTCAATGATAAGAGTTAGCACAAGCCTCCTTGAGAGTTTCACCTTTCTTGGACAAACATGCACAAGAAACTGCACCTTCCTGCAAAACACGCACGACCCTAATCTAAAATACAATGCAATGATACAACTAGGTATATGATATAAATGATCGAAAAACATAATAAATAAGTTGTAAAAAGGAACGCATGCTCTTAAAAGAATATGGGAGAACACGAAGCGGCAATAGAGAATACATATGAAAGATGGTTTATGTGGAATACAAATGTTAGCAATATTCCTTGACCGCAAAGGGGATTTTGTCACCATCTCTTAGAGAAAGGCAATAAAGAAGCAAATTTTAGGACAAAAAAAGTGAAGAGGTGTATAAACTATGGAGAAAATGGTGACGAAAAGACATGAGAGTTGGAAATGATACAGAAAATCTAGCAACTGGAAGAAGTGAAACAGGTTGATCTAAGAAAAATATAGAATACCAAGACGCAATTGACAGGAGAAGTTGAGCCAACGACCCCATAGTTGCAGTCAATGAGATTGAAGACCAACATCTTGGATGACAAAAAAGGAAGAAGGGGCACAAGGACTAGCCTTATCTAGCAAGAGTAATCTTGAGCTGGGGCCTATCATGTTAGAATTTGAATGGTTATATAAGAACTTTAAACAATTAGCACTATAACATCATAACCATATGTAGTAGGATCACTGAAAGAAAGACTAACACAGCAATACACAAGAACACAAAGATTTTCCTCTAGGAAACCACAAGGGATAAAATCCAACTTCTTTAGTATAGATTCCGTCACCAAATGCAATGCCAAACCAAGATAAGATAAATCCCAAAGACAAAAGCAGCTACTTCTCTCTAGTGAACCTCTCTCTCTCTCTCTCTCTCTCTCTC
>LPNX010870718.1:3457-56210 GCA_001517045.1 Pseudotsuga menziesii
CAAGACCCCGTGGAAAAATGATTTAGAAAAGAATAAAACACACTTTCCAGTCCTTACCGTATTTGTTTCCTCATTTATCAATTTCCTGCCAATTAATGTGTGATGGTCCTTGAAGATAGGCTGTCTGACTACTAGTTACTCTGCCTTATAAATCATGAAACGAAAAACTATGCAAATTGCTGAATCACAGAGCATCCTCACATGAGTGATACACATGCTAGACATGGCCACAAAGCTCCTTCTGTAGTTCTCCATCTAATCACATCCTCAATCTCCTAATAATTATACAAGTGTGTTGCAAAATTCTTGTCATTTTCAAATTCTTAACCAAATGCCATTTTAATTTATGCCGTACGTGTTGCTTGTTGTAATAGCAAAATGATTCTAGTTACTTGCCATAAAAAACTAACCACGAGATTTATTGATTGTCAACATCAATTCATGATGCAAGGAGTACCTGAATTGGTGGATGATGAAATACAGTCGGGGAATTCATACAAAGAACACGTAAACAAGATCCTATGATCTGTTGATGCAATTAACTAGGAGGTCAGCCAAGAGAAATTGATTCTTATGCACCTTGGATCCTAGTTGTAAAGTTCAAACCTAGTACCAAACAATAGGCATCCCTAGGGTGATAGGCTAGGAAAATTTGCCTAGGGTTTCCTCCTGTTACCCCCTTATTTGCATAGGGTGTTCTCCTCTAGTGTGGAGCAATCTCTGATGGAATCTCAGCTCCTATGAGCCAAAATTCTGATTTCTGATCACTAAGAACCACACCCAATGAAACACAAGCTGTCTAGTTATCTCATGTTTTCAATCACTGAATTAGGTTCTAGGTGAATTGATAGCATTTAGTCAGCAACAAAATGACTGTCAAGTACCTCCTTGTCTCCATGAACCTAAATCCCCCAGATTTTCCCCTGTGTTCTTGCTGATTCCAACAAATAACCAAGACCATCCATAGCTAATACATATACATATGACCTAAGAGGGCAAGCTCCTCAGCTTCCTGCATGTGATCAGGAGTGTAGGATCCAAAAATATTCTGAAAGCCCAAACCAAATCCTTTTCTTATTCTTAGTATTTTACTTAGGAGTAAGCTAAACGTTCTACGTTTTGCACTCTTTTTCTAGCGATTTTTTAGTATTTACTTATAAAAAGATATGTTTCATCGTGTCTGATTGGAAGCATCTTTTTAGTTAGTATTTTAATTCTTCATTTATTTTTAGAGTCTTCTAACATGTATTTCTCTAAACTGATCGGTATAGTTGCTTCTTAAAAAAAAATTCTTTGATTGATTTTATTAAAACGGGGCTAATATTTACTGATAGGCATCAACCTTGGGAAGTCCACAGTTAGTTACTATATAATTGGCAAATATCACAAGAGGGGAAAGAAGATTTCGATTAGGACTTATGGGAGATGCATTTGCTGTGGGACAGGTGCCCAACACAAGTCCAATACTTGCATCCCAAGTTTACATAGGTTGAAGATTTCTGTGATTTGAAGGAGTGGTCAAAGCTAGATGCCATTGGCTATAAATCCATATGCTTGAGCTCATCAAACTTTATTTAGTGTTAGCATATGCAAGAGTCTTCAACATTAAATTCCTCAAGGTTTCTATGGAAATAGGTCTGTGCCGGCATAGGATGAAACCACTGGAAAGGAAGTCTTACTTATAATGCTCCATCCCCTTCTGCTTCTAATTTTGCATCTTGTTTTACGTCTTTTTTTGTATCCATGTTTGTGCCTAATATTTCATCTCAGTTTACGTTGTATTTTGCATCTAGGTTTGCACCTAGTGTTTCATCCTAGTTGATGTCTTTTTTTGCATCTATGTTTGAGCCCAATGTTGCACCCAGTGTTGTGTCTAGTGTTGTGCCTAGTTTTGGGCCCATGTTTGTATCTAATATTGCATCCAATGTTGCATCCCATCTTGCATCCAATATTACGTCTAGTTTTATATCCAATGTTTTGTCCCATATTACATCAAATATTGTGTCTCGTTTTAAGTTTTTATTTGTGCCAAGTGTCGCTTCCAATTTTGCACCCTCTGTTAAGCCTGGTTTTGTGTCCATCGATACACCATATTTTGTGCTCAATTTAATGTCCAATTTTACGTCTATGTAGGAGTCCACTTTTGCATCTATTGTTGCGTCTAGTTTTGGGCCTAGTATTGCATCTAGTTTTGAGTCATTAATTGTGTCTATTGTTGAGTCTCTTTTTGCATCCAATTTTGTGTTTAGTGTGATATCCATTTTTGTGTCCACATTTGCGTCTGACATAACATCCACTTTTGTATCCACTTTTGTGTTTGGTGTGGCGTCCACTTTTACATCATGTTTTGCATTTTGTGTTGTGTCTAATATTGCATCCATCTTGCACTACTACATTTTTTACCTTTAGAAATACATTGCAATATCATTAGAACATGGAGGAATCGAACCACTAACCTCCTGCTTGTAAGGCATGCACTCTTCCATTGAGCTAGCACCCTTTAAGAATTTGGGAACCTAATTTACAGAGTCCTCTATAATGGTTAAAAAGATCAATACAGCCTTCAAGTATCTAATGGTTGGAAAATGATGATAGATTGTATACTTTCATAAGATATGATGAAGCAAGTTATGAAAACCATGCACATATCTTAAAGTTTGCAATTTTAACAACTCTGGCCTGGAAGTCAAATATATCAATGGTTTTGCAGGCCTTTCTTGAACAATCACTTGGCAAAAATCCATGTTGTTTTAGCTCGAGTGTTTTTATTGAAGAGGACATTAAGCGACCACCAAAGGACATGGTCATTAAAGGAGAATCTTGAATGAAAATAATCTTTCCTATGGAGCCTAGATTTGATGACCTTATGGGCCTTCCATATGCTCTAATTTAAAGAAATATTTGTTATCTCTACATGATTTGTAAGTAGTCTCTACACATTGATATTTATCTGGGATTTAATACCAAGGGAAGCACCTTGAAGATTGTAATTTCTAAGGAGGATTGCCGATGATTCATTTCCATCAACAACATAAATTACCCACTTATCCAACCTTGATTTGGGTGCAAATGGCTATATCCCTCCCTAGTCCTTTTGCAAGCAATAGAATTTCTAGTTCACATGGTGAAAACTTGTTTTAACTTGAGCATTGTCCCAAAGGAAATTTCTAAGGAGGCTTTCCAATCTTTGGTCATCACTCTGGGAACATAAGGAGTGAAAACATGCATGACTGTTGACACTTTGTCGCAAATATGGAACATAACAGATAAAGAAAATGACCTAATAATTCATTTGTTAATCTTCCCTTCAATTCTCTAGATCACCCTATCCCAAAATTTCTTGGGGGGAGTCTTAAAAGCAAAGGGGATGCTTAGGAACTTGAAGATCTTTCTTGTGGCCAATTTCAAGACCAACCTTGTTGTGTTATCCAATCAAGCAATTTATGTTGACTCCAACCATAGGATTGAGTTTTTTCCTTCTTGATTTTGGATATATGAGTCTTGCATAAAATTTGAATACGATCTAGTGTGTTATCTAATGAGTATTTCTTCATTAATAACAGGAAGGAATCTTCAATAGAGTGGTCACTGGCCAGTTGCCTAGCCATGAGGATTGAGTAATGAGATACATTTGATCAATTCCAGGGCCATTCTATTATAAATAAGATAGGCAATTACTTTAATTGCAATCACACACAAGGTGACGTTTAAGTTCCTACCCTTCTTAATTGATATGAAAAGACCATTTTCTTCATATTTCACTCGATCGATGGAGAAACAAGACCCTAAAAACAAATTCTCACACATTTCTAGTATTTTCCAAAAACAAGAACCTAAAGCATGACAAGGATAAAAGGTCAGACTCTCACATCATCTAGGATAAAGGGTTATTCTTTCACATATTACTTCTATGAAGACCATTTCCTCTATTGATTTAATATAAAGCAAATAGAAGATGCAGTGGTTGAATAAGAACCACAAATAGTAGGTGCAAAGGAAGTTGAACCAATTGATCGAGCAACAATGGTAGTTTCAAGAGCCATTACTTTTCCCAATGCCCCTTTTAACTCCAACATCCCTTCACCTCGTTACAAATCAATATTGAGAAATTGCGTTTTGTTTAGAACTTCTTCCCATCCCAACTTTGTAGTACATACAAGCATTTACCTACTTATTAACTCAACAAAGGCTACTTCCCTTTGTGTGGTTCCATCTCCCCTACGAAAAAATGTGATTCATGCCATTATGGTGCCACGCATTCCAAATTTTGATTGATATTGCCCCCTTAGGAAATCTATTGAGTCTGCACACTCATTTATGGGATTATATGGTCCTTCATAATACCTATAGCTAAATGGAGTCAAAATTGTGTGTGTGTGTGTGTGTGTGTATACAAGGAATCAGTATGACCTGTTTACTGAGTTGATCTAAGCAGTTTACCCCATAGAGGCATCACCATTATGAACAAAGTAAAAGGACTTAAGCATGGGATAGCATAGAAAATAACAAATAGTCACCTTGCCCAAAATGAGATAGAGACCCTCCAAGGGTGGATGGAGACTTTGCACTTGGTCATGAATTTGGAACCACGCAAATGAAAACTACAATTAAAAGGGATCTTGAGCAAGGTGTTGGCTCCAAAGCTAGTTTGACCTTTATCATCAATATTGATCTAATTAAACTCTGACGAATTGTTCCCATCTAACTGGTTTTCCAAATCATAGTTCTAGACTCCATTACCTAAGAACATCACGACCTTCTTCCTTAACAATGCATCGTAACCCACCACATCATTGGAACTAGAAAGTTTAGTTACGAAATCTTTAGAAGTGACTCCTTGAATCCCATAGTTGTTACTAATATTATCAAGTTCAAACTTTTAGGAAACTCGCCTCTTAGCACTAAAATTTACCTTGTCAAATTTTTTGTCCAAATTCCAAGATTTTTCAACACTTTTGCTAGGTTTGTATAAAGGAATGACACTGCAGAATGTTCACGAAAGCTAGTGTTCATGGGTATCCAAGTTGTCACTGTATTTGGGAAAATCTCGCCATCTTATTGCAAGCTTCATTCTTGTTGTGTAGAGCTGGTTATCCTCGCCTCACTTTAGTTGTTCCTCCTTCATTCTTGTTGTGTAGAGCTGGTTATCCTCCCATCACTTTAGTTGTTCCTCCTGGTGAGGTTTGCTTCCTCTAGAAATTATTTGTCTCATCATTATGCCACATTGAAATTAAGCCAAACATTTCTTTTTAAAGACAAATTAATAACAAAAGAAAATATAAAATTATTTTATTTTATTTATTTAAAATAATATGTTTAAATGTAAAATAAATTTTTTTTATAAAAAATATATATATATAATTATTTTATTTTATTTATTTAAAATAATATGTTTGGTTCCATAAACTGAAGTTTTTCACCCATATTTACTTCTTACGACACCGTAAAGAAAGATAGCAACGGTGTTGCATTGTCACTTCTTGAGGATACTTCTTACTTGTCCTCAACGGTAACGGTAGCGTTGCATTGTCATAATTTCTCTGTCAATGGATTGTCCCCACTCATAGCGTTGCATTAGTGAATTGAATTAATGGGTAATTATTAATTAACATGTCTTGCTCACTCCATGTCCGGCCAAGTCGGGAACGCTGTCCAAAACATATATGAAAAATCAAATAAGCGTCCAATAGAGTATGTGGATTTAAAAGTATCGAGTCAAGATGCTTCAAACTTTATTACACTCACAAGTCTCCCGAGCAAATGAGACAAAGCTGATTAAAAGAGGGTTTTCGCCATATTTTGAAAGACGTTTGAAGCGAAAGAATGTGTATTAATCTCTGTAAAGAATAAAGAATACATATTGAAAAGCATCTATCGCCATAATAGATGCCGGGTCTTCTGCGGCTAGGTCCACCTATTATCTGGGTCGGGCCCGACTTAGATTTACAACCATTGCAAAAGTGATTATACTAATGCTTTGCATGACTGGGTAGCCGGATCCCACATAGCCGGCAACAGAAACTGTCTCCCATTAACACCATGGGCATTGTAGCTTGCCCCCGTCGTTTTGTCTACCAAAAGCTCCCCAGCATACCCCGGATATGACCCCTTTCCATATATTCCCGGGCAGGCGGACACGGCCTCTAGAGGTGCGGCAGCATCCCCTTGGAAGTAGCCGCTGTTAAATGGATTCGTTGCTGCTCCGGCCAGAACGGTGGCAATGTTGATGATCATCCCATCGATACCCATGTCCCCGTTTGGCGCCACCAGAGGAGGAGTCTGAGGTCCATAGATTGGCTGATGGAAGGGCCACGCGCACTGTCCAGGGCACTGACTTGCAGAGTTCCCAACCCACGCATAAGGAAGAAGCTGTTGGTGCTTCTCCCCCTTCCCCATCATTCGGCTTTTAGCTGATTTCTTGTCCGATAATATATCGAGACTGCCATGGAATCCGCAAGAACTCATGCAGAAGCCCTCCACGGTAACATCCTCAGATGTAAGCACCAAGTACACAGCATTGCCATTTTCGGCATTATTCTCCTGCAGAGGCAGAGGCAGAGCTCCCGACTTGACGGCAGCTTCAACCAGAGCAGCAGTGTCAGTCCTCTTGAGTGACTTGCCAAGGGAATAATCTTGGTCCACCTTCTGCTTTCCAAGCAGTACAACACTGGACGGAGCCGCCTTGTTCTTGGTGGCGCCTTCGTACTTCTCGGTGGTCTTCCACCAGGTAGAAGTGGAGGGCTGCATTGCGTCCCCTTCTATCGTCTTTGCGCTAAGGGACTGCAGAAAATCGGCCACAATGGAGCGTTGAACAGGGGTGAAGTGGCCATACCAGATCAAATGTACAGGGATTACTCCACTGGTAGACAGCAGAGGACCATCGTGGTAAGTCAACACAACAGACGGGTCTTCCACCAAAGCAGAGAGTTTCCTCGACTGTCCAGCAGAAGCAGCAGAGGATGCAAATAATATCGCCATACACACCGCCATCTGCAGCAAGGCGGCAAGTCGAAGCCACGAAAGAGAAGCAGCCATTTGAAGGCAAGCTGATGAAATACCTTGTAAGACTCACTATCTATCAAACAGCCTGTGGATGCAAACTGTCAATAACAATCAGCAAAAACGATACTGCAATAATGTCACAAACTGGCAACACCACGCTCGGAGGAAAACAAAGTTGAAAGAAGAAAGTAGGAACAGGAGTCGACTGATGAGTGACCAGATGAGAATACGATTGAGATATAAGTAGGGCAAGTAAATGACGCGGTCATGCGGTTATCCAGAGGTGAAAGCGATTGACAGAGGGGCGCCCTGCTGGCATGCATTATTATTTACCTTGTAATGCAATGTAAGGTAGTATGGCAATTTCCAGATGCCTTCCTCCCCATCTCATTCACAATGATGACATCTTCCCTTGATGGAGACAGCTATCTGATGCTTGCTTGCTTATGAGTCATGACCCGTGTCCTAAGGCACGGTCCCATTCTTCTACGTTTCAACTTACTGTGAACTCAACCCAAGCTGCATACTGATTTAGCCAGTAGTCAATGTTGAGCAGGCCCAAAATAATAATAACAGTTTGATGAATATACAATTCATTCACCGCTTAGAAACGTGCATGAGTAAAATATTAATTAAATATCACGTTGCCATGGCTACCCACTACCAGAACATTATGAGCTGGCCCCGTAGGGTTGCTATTTCCGATGGCTTTCCATGTGCATGAATGCAAGCTGTCAAGCACTCGCCCACGTTAATTAAATATACGCGTCCTCATTCATTTCTTAAATGGAGTCCTCGTGAGTGAGTTCTCCCATAGCCATTCATACCATGGATATGGACGGCGTCCCCTCATGGCACTCCTAAGTAGTTCAACCATCACACAACTTTAAAATAAGGTTATACTAGCAATTGGCAAAAAAAATTGCAAAAATACGTGGATAAGTTACATGTCTAGTTTTAAAAATAATTACAAAGTTTGTATTATGCAAAGATTGCAATTAATTGCTAACCTAGTGTCTTTGATATTTTTAGTGTACATATTCATACATCATTTATCCTCTCTTCATTGCAGCTAGTGCTTTTGAAAAAAGCTAATCCCAAATGCAACACTGAAATATTTTGTGTTGATTGTTGAATCTCTCTAGTCTACGCCCTTTATTTCTGTGGAGTTTAGGCTCTTTCCTGTTTCAACTTAATGGTCAACAAATTTATGAATAAACCTCCCAAAAAAAGATTTTTGTAAAGCATTCTTCTATTTTATTTTGATAAACCAATTTTCCTTGTACATCTTCACTTGAGTTGTGTTGATTAGTTTATGTTTGTTGTCCTTTTTGTTGCAGAATGTCTAAAATGGTATAATACTTTCAAGGTTTGCCCAATCTTAAGTTGGAAAAACTCATTAAGGCTCCATAAGTTTGACTATCACTCCATGGGCATGATAACTCTGATTTGTTTTATAGAAGAAAGCAGAGACTCACTTTTAGCCCACCAGAAACGTTGAGACTGGTTTTAAACATTATCTACAAATGATAAGAAATGTTGATTTTTAGCACTCCATCCCAACTGCTAAGCTAGCACCACAGACAGTTTTAAACATTATCTACAAATGATAAGAAATGTTGATTATTCTAAATGATTTCCATTGTCAAATATGTATTTATAAGGTCCTTAAGATTTTTAGGAGTAACAACAAATTTTATCTTTTCAAAAACATGTTAAAACAATTCAACTTATTTACTTTTTCCTTTAGTGTTTAAATATAATCTAGCATTAAAAACATATATCTTATATAAATTTAATTTAAAAAAATAAAATTGTAATTTTAAATAATAATAAATCTAATATGAAAAAAAAATCAATATAATATATTCCCTTATCAAAAGAATTATAGAATTCAGGCAAGTGTGTTAAGAAAATGTGGTCTACAAATATGTAGGCATTATTTTCACCTCTATAAACTCCCCATTAAAGCATTGTTATATATGTAGCTGAACTAAATCCAGTTAATTTCGATTGATTGGCACCAGATGATCCTTTTTCAAGGTATTGTTGATAATATTCCTCTGGTTTGTAAAATTTCTTTGCTGGCAGGATCTCTGTCACAATCTTTTGTGCACCAACTTTTGGTGCCTTTTCGTTGATTCCAATGCAACTCTTTCCTGCTCAGCTGAATAGTAATATATGCCAGCTCTGTATCGATTACATGAGCCTTTTGTTGAAATGCAAACCTCAACATTTGACTAAACCCGGGAAACAATTGTGTTTCAGTGTGAGGATATGCAAGATTGAATGATATATCTAGTAAGTTGAAGAACCAAGAGCTTCAATTGTATAAATCTTTCTGTGCTGGCAGCAACAATAATGTTCAGTGTAGATAACTATGTCAATGTAACAGAGGCTGAACAAAATGTAAACAAATAAATTGTTTGTTTCTTATAATTCAATCCATCAAAATTGGTACACTCTAGTTGTTACCATCACCACCGAAATAAATAAATCTGACATGTATTATAAGTTAATCTCAACATACATCTTTCCCCGTGGAAACAAAATGTAAACAACAAATAAATTGTTTGTTTCTTATAATTCAATCCATCAAAATTGGTACACTATAGTTGTTACCATGATCATTGAAATGAATAAATCTGATATATATTATAAATTAATCTCAATCCAATATGGAATCTTTTCGCTTTACATCTGGTAATCGGGTAACATCAAACCCTCTTTCCTTTCATAAAATCAAAATTTAGATTCGTTCAAGATAGAAAACTATGTGAAACCATGAAGAATTGAGAATTATGGGGAGGTTGGAAGCCTGGAATAAATCATCCATGCTGTCTATCATTGATTTAAATATTAAATCTTCATAAATCCATGTCGTGCCAAAAGAAACACGGCACACCTTTTTTTGAAGAGTCCAACTACATAGGTATACGGAAGCAGACAGCTAATGCACAGTTCCCCCACCCTAGATTACGTGGCCTTCACCTAAATCCTTTAAAGTCCAAAAAAAGGTATCAGTCAGCCATCATGGAGACAGGATATGATTTGTGGTCAGAGAATAAAACATTTATTGAAAAGCACAATGCATCATGAACAACTTACTACTGCACTTTCGGATGTAAGAGGTGTTGTTAATGTTTGAGGCTTTGTTATCAGTAATGTGGGCTTCTCTTTGTCTCCTACAATTCCAACATTGTGATTCCATCTATGAATTCATGCCAACATGCCAACAAAGTAATAGATAGAATAGTTGATAATTTGATGAAGCTCAACCGTGAACAACAGGCAAGTTTTCAAGCTAAGTAAGAAAGAAAGCATTATGAATTTATCACCGTAATCATGTTAGCAAAGCGCAAGGAAAACATTACCATGGTAAAGGTTATGTGCAAAGGCATGATTACCCTACAAGCTATGAGTACCCTTTCCTAGTTGTAGTAGATAAAGAAACTCATGTAAACGCCAATAAAAACATTGTATTAATCAACAACTATATTAACATTCTAAAGAGTTCACAAGTACTATTGCTGCAAAAACCCAACTCAGTAAGGCTTGACATACCTGAGTAATTGTTGACCTTGGCTGCCCATACTGCTACTATAGGTCCATTATCAACATTTTCAAGCAATTAATGTCCTTTCTTTTCCAGATCATTCCAAACACGCACTGTCAATGTCTTCTTGTTGTGGTTGTATGCAAATAACTTGGCAAAAAAAACACCTTCCTTAGTATAGGACTTTACTACAACACTAACATCAAGGGTTTTTTTTAATAAAATTTGAAAACAAGTATTTACAACAATAATGAAGGAGTAAAATAATATAAAACTTACAACAAATGGCTTAGATGTGACATGCAATATCCATTACTTGTCTCGACCCTCACTCCAATTCTCTCTTCAAAACCACATGACTAAAAATCCTTTTTATTTAAATTATTGCAATTTTTGTAAGCATAAGCAATGAAGAAAATAGTAGTAAACCTCACCTTTCATCTGCAAGTGTAATGTCACGCTTGAGGATCTCTTCATTGTTGCTTTTCTACCTGATGCTTAGAATTGGAGATATAGTTTGAACAACTCCAATGACATCTGCAGAAAATATGCCAGAAAAAAAATTCAAACATGTGATCGAAAGTCACCAAAAAGGAATGTGAAATGTTTAGTTACAAAAAAAAAGACTTTTATTATTTAAACCAATGGACACTCACCAACAAGATCCTTTGAATTGACATATGGATCAAGCTCATCCACTTTACAAAGTTATGTTTATATTCTGGGATATGGACCCCTTCCTTAACTGCTTCTTCAACTTCTGAATTTGCATACAATGTCATCTTGTAATCATTTGCTACTGTTTTGAATTTGTTTATTTTCCACTTGAAGGGTCCTTTTGAGACATAATAGACCTTTCCCACTTCAAACTTATTCCAAAACTTATCTGCAGCTTTCTTAAACATAGTTGCCTAAATTTGAGTGCCCTGGAGCAAAAGAAGAAAAACAATCAAGTGGATAACACTTATTAGAGTTGTTATAGACTTATTGTATAATCAAAGTATAGAAACCAATTAGAACTAGTCAGTCACAACAAGCTTAGAATCAAAGTATAGACACCAATTAGAACCTACAACACATAGCAACTTCTTACAAAGATAAATAGTATACTCCTTTTTATGTTCAAGTTTGGTTTTTTCTTAATGTGCTTGAAGGTGAGACATCATTTACTCATGGGATAAATTCTGAATTAAGCATTAAAATATACGATATGGAATAAAGACCAAGAAAAAAACACATATTTGAAGAATACCTGAGATATTTCTATCAAAGTCATCTGGGTTACCAGAAAGACAACCTCATCAAGTGGGAGCAAAGCAAGTCCATTTTCATCATCTGCAGTTGCAGGTGAAGCAGAATCTTGCAAGGTACCTGCACAACATGGAAAATGATGCATATAAAGCAAAAACTCTTGTAGTAAAACATAGGACAAACTTGAGTAACTTCAGCACATTACAATAGAAACATTACCAATAGTATTCACCCATTCATCTTCAAGTTCTTTCCAGCCACTGGAGCACAACCCATAGAAGCAATAAACACATTTAAGCCTTTTAGTGTGCATGTAGGTAGGTCAAAGTCAGCTTAAAGGCATAACGACTGTTTATTTCACTTGTGATGGGATAAGTTCCCCTAATGCAAGTGAAAATAAGAAACTGCTGCTATGACATGAGCGCACTTTTGTGTGGACATTTTGCAAGATTTTTTGTTGTTTCAATTAAATACGCATAAGAAGTTATGCAATGTATGTTTAATGGTTGATAATAAAAAACCACCTTTCAAAGTACTATTGCTTGCAAGGTTGATTCAATAAAACTAATTGATTTTGAAGTTAGAAGAAACATTACCTCATATGCGTTTGCAAGAATGTATATGATCTTGGAGAGCTCCTTAAGAAACTGGGATTCTTCCTTGATCTCTTTGGTGAGGGCTTCAGCTGCATTATAATTGTAATTGCTAACCCTAATTTCATTTGTCTGACCAATGTGTTGTTTACTTTGTCGTTGTATTTATCATGGCAGCCCTTGACACACTGCTTGAAGGCACCATTATAAAGGTGATGGTGATCATCTGTTAACTGTTGAAATATTGTAACTTCGAAGAATATTCTATATGTATTTCTTTATGGTCCCCGATGGTCCTACTGGGAGAACCACTTGTATTACTTTGTACCCCGATGCTCCTAATCGGAAGAACTAATAAGAGTCATGAGGCAGTCCCCTCTAATTGTAAAGGTGGGTCATTAGCACCCCAGTGTGGTTACTTGAGCCTACATGTGTAACTCGAGCCTACATGATTAACTCGAGCCTACATGACAGATGAGTTAACTTAAGTGAACGGATGAATATAAATAGAGGTGTAGTGCTCCTCATTTGGAACACACACTCTCACTTGAGTAGTGCACTTGTGCAGGAGAGAAGTAGCTGGAGAAGGAGGAGGATCAGGTTTTTGATCTCCTTGTTGGTTTTACCTTTTTACCTTTTTGGGGCATCTATATTGAGGAAGCTTTTGCTGGGATTTTCCCTTTAGGGTTTTCCATGGATAAATATGTGTTGTTCTTGTGATACTGTTTCTTTCAGTGATCCTGTTTATATGCTTTTGTTATGAAAAATGAAATGATATACTGATGTCTTAGCTAAGCATATGAAAATTCAACATGGTATCAGAGGTAACCTGAATAGGACAACTTTCACAAGCTATAGAAGCTAGGGATTCTTACTTTTTGGTTCTCTCTCCACAATCAATCAACAAAAGAAGGCTAGGCTGACTCTCCATTGAAGGGTGCATCCTTCTGTCGAACCGGAATTCGATTCCGAACATTTTCAATTTTCGGTGCGGGAAATTAGGGCTTCTTACTGAAGAGGAATTTTTGAGTGAGCCTGGCATAGGATTGCTCTCCTCATAAAAATAGAAGTTTAGATACATGGATCAAGATTTTTGGTTGGGTGAAACTCCGGGAAATTCAAACCCTAGTTTGACCCCAAGCTAGAAAAACCCTAAATACTAAAACTGCTACGTTTTGGGACATTCGCTATATACCAAGATTGGAGGAGGATCAGGAGCTGAAAATTGCAGAGGCTGAAGATAAAATACTGATGTACACTGTATCCAAAATTACGCCTCAGATTCGCTATATTCTGGGAGATATGATCCGTCAAAGTTAGGGTTCCATCCTCCTCCAAAATTCATCCATAAACAAGACACCTGGGGAAAATTGCTATAGCGTGAGCTACAGAGCTCCAAATTAAATTCAAGAAGATGTTCCAGAAATATAACTGACTTTAATTTCTGTGGTCTTAAGTTCAAAACTAGAAGATGAAACAGTGACATGTGGAAGGCTGTACAACTTCGCCGTTCTGAACAATCTTGAAACAAGTCACCTTGGGAAAATGATCATAAATCTCAATTGGTGAAACCAATTCTGATGAAACCTATGGTGTTGGATCAGGGACATGTGAGGTTACCGCAGTGAGAAATTTTAGACACATAGGACCTGTAAGTTTGGAGATATAACAGAAGCAGTGATAGGAATTTCTGTAGAAGAAATTGGAAAACTAGGGCTTCTTATTCCGAGAGCTTTCCTCCACTATTTCAGAAAAGGAGTACATTGGACAGCTCCATTTGAAGATATCTATATTTCTATCCAATCAGATCTAAAAGATTCCAAGTTTTTAAAATTAGGGTTTCTCTGACAAACCCTAGATTAGCCAGCTCCGAAAGCAGGACAGACACCTCAAATCGGTAAGATCTAATCTTTTGCTATTTGAATTTGAGGTTCTCATTTCAAAGTGATATATCACATCAGCTTGTTGATATGCTTGGTGAAGTTGAAAACTTCCAAGCATGGAAGAATTTGATCTCTCTGAAGAAAATGAATTGGACACCTACATGAGTAGAGAGGCCCTAGTTCCATATGGAGATGAGGCTCAAAGCCTTACACAAGAATATCATTATTGATTCAATCACGGATCAACTTGTACCACAAGTGTCATCCCTAAAGACATTGAAGATGTTTTATTCCTTGATCAAGCTATTTGAAGATAAGAACATAAATCAGAAGATGGATTTAAGAAAGCAGTTGAAGAATGTGAAGATCCAGAATGCATAACATCTTGAAGTAGTAGAAGAAGAAGCGGAGAATGCAGAAGTGGTGATTGCCACCTTGAATGGTCTCCCAGGATCATGGGATTCATTCATGCGAAGAATGTATGCCAGAAGGAAGTGATTACTTTCAGTTGACTTCGGGAAGAAGAAGAAGCTCGACTCATAAGAAGAGAAAAAGAAGATGGGAGAAATTGAAGATCAAGCTCCCACCATAAGGAAAGACTTGTGGCTAGAGGTTTCTATCAGAAAGAGGGAATTAATTCTGAAGAGACACTTACTCCAGGAAGTAAGGTACAATTCCTTTAGAACTATCATGGTAGTTTCTTCCATGATGAAGTAAAGACAAGCCTTCCTTAATGGAATGATTGAGGAAGAGTTTTACATCGAATAGTCACAAGGATTTGAAGTTGAAGACATATGGACTCACATATGCAAGTTGAAGAAGTTCCTCTATGGCCTAGAGCAAGCTCCCAGAGCTTGGTATGGAAGAATAGATAGTTTCCTAACGAGCATGGGCCTTGCCAAGAGTAAAGTCGATCCTAACCTTTACTACAAGGTTGTAGAAGGTGAACCTGTCATCCTGTTATTATATGTGGATGATTTATTCTTGACACGGAATGAGAAATAGATCATGGAAAGCAAGAAGAAACTAGCAGAAGAATTTGAGATAAAAGACCTTGGTTTAATGCATTATTTCATAGGTCTGGAAGTATGGCAAAGTTCAGAAGGAATCTTTCTCAACCAGGGAAAGTATGTGGTAGAGATATTGAAGAGATTCAATATGTTGGAATGCAAATCCATGGCCACACCCATGGACTCCAACCTGAAGCTATTAGCTAATGACTCATCAGAGTTAGTGGATGTGACTCACTACAGACAGATCATTGGGTCATTGATGTACTTGACAAATACCAGACCAGACATTTGTTTTGCTATGAACACCTTAAGTCAATATCTTGTTCAACCAAGACGGGTTCAAGTAGTAGCTGCAAAACATGTGATGAGATATCTGAAAGGGACTATAGACTTTGGTTTATACTATGATGGTAGCCATGAGTATAGATTGTATGGCTACATAGATGCATATTGGGCTGGAAGTATCTTAGACAGGAAAAGCACATCAGGTAGATTCTTTTGTTTGAGTTCTGCTATGAGTTCATGGTTTAGCAGGAAACAGTCCAGTGTTTCTCTTAGCACGGTTGAAGCAGAATACATAACAGATTGCTCTACTAAGTTGTGAAGCCATATGGCTTCAGAAGCTGATATCAGGTCTCTTTGACCTGAAGATGGATACTACAATGATTCTATGTGATGACAAAGAACCCTGTGTTCCGACTTAACACATAGAAATCCGGTATTTCTACATACAAGATAAGATGCAGATAATGATACTGTAGATGCAGATGATGGTGATTCAATATTTATATACTGAATATAGATATGATGATGTTTCAGTATTCCCATACTAAAGATATAGATGATGATGATTTCAGTATTCCCATACTGAAGATATAAATGATGATGCTTTCAGTATTTCTATACTAAAGATATAGATGATGATGCTTTCAGTATTCACATACTGAAGATGTAGATGATGATGGTTTGGATGATGATGTACTAATGAAGCCTCTGCCTCGAGTAGAGTTCGAACACTTTCGAGACAAGCTTGGTGTTTTTCAGAAAGACCTTCCTCGAAAGGGGGAGTAGTGATGTTGCAGTGGGATTGTATCATCCCTGGGCATTTTCCCTAAAGTGATCCGGAGACCTCGGTCTTCGAGAATGAAGAGGGATTGTATCATCCCGGGACATCTGTCCATAATAGATCCGGAGACCTCGGTCTTCGAGAATGAAGAGGGATTGTATCATCCTGGGACATCTGTCCACAATAGATCCGGTGACCTTGGTCCTCGAGAACGTGGTGGGATTGTATAATCCCTGGGCACTTTCCCTAAAGTGATCCGGAGACCTCGGTCATTGAGAATGAAGAGGGATTGTATCATCCCGGGACATCTGTCCATAATAGATCCGGTGACCTCGGTCCTCGAGAATGTGGTAGGATTGCATCGTCCTTGGACTTAGTCCTAAAGTGATAGGGACTAATTCTCCCGTAATCAATCTGGTAACTTCGGTTGTCGAGAATGTGGTGGGATTGTATCATCCCTGAACTTTAAGTCCAAAAGTGATCCAAAGACTTTTTGTCTTTGAGTTGTGGATTGCAGGTTGTAGCTGATGATGATGATGACGTACTGATCGAAATATCAGATGTTGCTGATGATGATGATGTTCTCTGATCGAAAGATCAGAAGTTGCTGATGATGATGATGTTCTCTGATTAAAATATCAGAATATGATGATGATGCTGTTGCTGATGATGATGATGTTCTCTGATCGAAAGATCAGAATATGATGATGATGATGTTTCTTTGATCGAAAGATCAGAAGTTGTTGATGATGATGATGTTCTCTGATTGAAAGATTAGAATATACTGATGATGTTGTTGCTGATGATGATGATGTTCTCTGATCGAAAGATCAGAATATGATAATTTTTTCTGATCGAAAGATCAGAAGTTGCTTATGATTATGATGTTGCTGATGATGATGATGTTTTCTGATCGAAAGATCAGAATGTGATGATGATGATGATGTTTCTGATTGAAAGATCAGAATGTGATGATGATGATGATGTTTCTGATTGAAAGATCAGAATGTGATGATGATGATGATGTTTCTGATCGAAAGATCAGAGGCTGATGATAATGATGATTCTGATTCAAAGATCAGAGTATGATGATGCTGATATTTTGATGATGATGATGTTGATGTTTTGATGATGTTTCTGATCGAAAGATCAGAGTATGATGATGATGTTGTTGCTGATTGAAAGGCCAAAGTGCTGAAGAAGATGTTGTTGATCGAAAGGTCAAAGTGTTGAAGATGATGTTGCTAATCGAAAGGTCAAAGTGTTGAAGATGATGTTGTTGATCGAAAGGTCAAAGTGTTGAAGATGTTGCTGATCGAAAGGTCAAAGTGCTGAAGATGTTGCTGCTGATTGAAGAGTCAAGATGCTGAAGATGTTGCTGATCGAAGCGGTCAAAGTACTGATGATGCCGAAGACTAAATATTGAAGATGAAGACTACATGATGTTGAAAAGCTTCCAATGATTTATAGATGTATCACCCTGATGATGTTGATGATGTCCTCTATCTCTCTCCTATTATTGTTGTTGTTGATGTTGTTATAGAATACCCTTCTCGTTAAAGGGGAGTGTTGAAATATTGTAACTTCGAAGAATATTCTATATGTATTTCTTTGTGGTCCTCGATGGTCCTACCGGGAGAACCACTTGTATTACTTTGTACCCCGATGCTCCTAATCGAAAGAACTAATAAGAGTCATGAGGTAGTCCCCTCTAATTGTAAAGGTGGGTCATTAGCACCCCAGTGTGGTTACTTGAGCCTACATGATTAACTCGAGCCTACATGACAGATGAGTTAACTTAAGTGAACGGATGAATATAAATAGAGGTGTAGTGCTCCTCATTTGTCACACACACTCTCGCTTGAGTAGTGCACTTGTGGAGGAGAGAAGTATCTGGAGAAGGAGGAGGATCAGGTTTTTGATTTCCTTGTTGGTTTTACCTTTTTACCTTTTCGGGGCATCTATATTGAGGAAGCTTTTGCTGGGTTTTTCCCTTTAGGGTTTTCCCAGGATAAATCTGTGTTGTTCTTGTGATACTGTTTCTTTCAGTGATCTTGTTTATATGCTTTTGTTATGAAAAATGAAATGATATACTGATGTCTTTGCTAAGCATATGAAAATTCAACATTAACACCATACCTTGGTTGATATGTACAATGGGGGCTTGGTTCCCTTGATAAAAAACATGTACAACTCATTTACATTAAGATAGTATATAAACATGATTCAATGTAGATGTTAAGCAGCATGAAGCAAAAAAATTGGAATGTAAGTGCTAAGGAAGAACATGAACACATATCTCAGCATGAATTGGCTTTCAAGGATTCTCATAACATCTTTCAGAGTGACTGTATTAATGTATCGATCTAGAGGCAAACAAGTGAAATAATGTATATTGGACATGAGGGTTTGAATTTGCATTTGAAACTAGAAAAGAAATAAAAAGAAGTAAAAGCATGGATTGAATATACCTCTTTGTTGGTAACAGTTTCTGCATCCATATTCAGAGGCGAGCAACTGGATAGCTTGTTTGCAATGAATTGGCAGGAAGAGATGATGACGAGGCAAACTAAATTAGGTGTAGTTGTAAATGGAAAAAATGATTGAAAAGTTGTAGTAAAAGCTAATATGTACAGACCATTTTTGTTTGTATTTTGTAGATGATAATAGTAACATAGCATAAACTGTCTTATGGACAACATTTAAAACGAACAACTCATAAGAATAACAACATTGTAGTTGCATAAAAGTGGAGGGAAATTATATGTACAACTTTAAGAATGTGGAAAAAGAGGTGTTGTAACTGTCCAGTTGAAACATGTGCAGGTAGCATCAATTGAAATAGGGATTGCAATAAAGGAAGCAAAAGGCATTAAAATATGGCAATAAGAGTCACACTATTCAGAGCACATGAACATAGCGCTACTAGTAAAAATATAAATACGCTTTTTTGCTCAATTCCTATGTTAATGCAAAAATAAACCTCGATATTGGGTTTGATTCATATGACCTAGTATCTCCAAAGGTTTCACACTATTCATGGTTGTCTCTAATTGGCTTATTAAATGGTATGAAGACCATAGAGTGTATAACTGTGATAGGAAACTTTCATGCATGTTGAAGAGTACCAACATTGAGAACCATAATTTAGGCAATGTTGTTTGTGTTTTGAGGCAGTAAACCACAAAAGTCAAATTGATTCCATATATATCTCTAAAGGCACTATGTTTAGTTCTTCATGTACTACATGTGAAAGAGTATAGGTCTTATGAGGTTTTCTTATTTATATTGTCCATGCAAGACAATGATGTAGTGTAAAGTGTATGGTAGAAGCTGATAGTGAAGACCAAGGTAAGTGACATTTGGTGCACGTACAAACGAAAGGAGATAGGAAAGTGAAACAAGTCCATGATTGCAGGAGGTGTTTTTGTTTTTGTTTTTTTGGAGGGGGTGGCAAGCAATGGCAATGTGATTTTGTATTAAAACAATGAGAGTGGGGAAAAAATTGTATATGAAACACAAGAATATAGATGTGTTGTGTTTCATGTATAAGGGAGATAAGATGAAGCATTGCATGAGTATAAAAAGATATATGCAAAAGAGTTTAGGTTTGTTAATGGACCTGACTTGCAGTAGAATTAGATGCAATTAAAAATTCCTCTTGCTTTCGGCGTTGGACGCAAGCGCTATCTTGCATACGTGCATAGCAAGCAAGTGACAATGTTGGAGTTATGCGTAGGTCACAAAGATGCCTGACTCTAGAAACAACAGTAAATGTAAGGCCTTGGTGATCAACGTTGCCAATGTCAATTGTTGCCTTTTGTAAGGTCATGCCTTGTGCTTTATGGATTGTTAAGCCCCAAGCCATGCGGAGTGGAAGTTTTTTGCGAGAGCCCCTTGTTACAAGTAAATATTGGCACATAGTTTGGGTTGTCATTATCCCATGGTGGGCCGTTGTAATCCATAAAATTAACAACAACAAACAAAGGAAGGTTGGGCGGAGTAGTAATAGTGTTGTAGAGGATTGCAACAACTTGGCCAAGAGCTCCGTTAACAAGGCCTGCCTCGACCCATAGGTTTGTGGTAAGCATAATTTGTTGGACAATGGAAAGTAGAACAATTAAAGATAGTTGTTCATCTTCTGTTGCTAACATTGATGGTTGATTCCTTATTTCTGCTAAACAGCGTGCAATTGGGGCATTTAGTTGTTTAAGCATTTGTTTGTTATGAAAGGCAACAAAATTGTTAGATGAGAACAAGTGGGTGGAATGTTCAAATGTGTGGTTCTCATGTTGCGAAAGAGAAGAAGATTTCCTTGACATGAGAAGGTTCCAGTCATCAACAGTTGGTGTTGCATTTCGGAGGTTGAGAAGGAGGCTTCAAAATGCAACTTGAGCCAAGGTTGTCGCCTTGTTGACGGAAAACTATGGAGAGTGTTACAAATGTGGTGAAGCTACGCTAGAGGATGTTTCCATGCGATGCCCCTACATACATGGGGATATCTTTGACAGGGGGAAGTTTCCCGAGGTCACCGACGAGGATTATAGAGCAATTGCCAAAAGGACAGGTTCGATGGGATGGGAACGCTTCATGAAGACGAGCATCAATGCTAGTTAAAAGTTTTGGGCCAATGAAACTCATTTCATCAATAAGGATGTAACTTATAGGGCGAAGACGTTCTTGGAGGTTAGCAAGGGCTTGGCCCTTAAGCGGTTGAAGTGCGGTTACTAGGATGCGAAGGCCAGAATGTATTGTAAGTGCATTTATGTTAAAGGCTGCGACACCAATTGGAGCAAATAGGAGAATGGGCAATGGACTATCCTCAGATGTCAACTGAAGTGCAGATTGCAATCAACCAATCAAATAAGATTTCCCTGTGCCCGCAGTTCCTTGGATTACCATTTTAAAGAGGTTGGTGTTTGTGTGTTGTCTATAGTGGGACATAACAAGATCAAAGGCAATGCGTTGAGTTGGAGATATGTATTTAGGAGAAATGAATGTTGAACAGGGGTCAGCAAGTATTTGGTTTGAAGAGTGGTTCACATCAATGAATGAAATGGAAGATTATTGCAAGTGTAAAGGGATTTGTGAGTGGGCCCAATTATGTTTGGTGTCAATGTCACGATGACCAAGAATGTCAAGGTCATCAACTTGGATGTTGTTTCTGGGGTGTAGGTGAGAGAGGATCTCCCATTCGTACATGTCCATGGGGGAGGGGCCATGAATTGCATGAGGAGAAGAAGTTTCAGAGTCAATATATGGGGGGGTGCAGGGTGGCAGTCAACATGTCAGGCAGTGTAATTGTAACGGAAAGACTCCCAAGCCTAGACTATTTCCAAGTCTGTGCATCCAATGTCATGTGGCAATGCACGAAACGGTTTGTAGAGGAGGAGTTCACTCCAACATAAATTGACATAAAGAGGGGAAGTTGAAGGAGGGATGTCAAAGAAGCAAGGAAGGACACACACAATTTTAGTAGTTTTGTGGGGCTTCCATTGGCAGGACTTCCTACAAGCAGAGTAGGACCATGATCGTGCAGCTTCAATAAGGGGCAATTGCTCAAGTGAAGGAGGTCTTTGCATGTAAGCAACAATGAAGGTGGGTGGTGGGGGGGTGTTTGGGAGGTCTGGTGAGACATGTTTGAAAACAATATGGGAAACATTGAGGGAAACAAAGGATCAGCTAAAAATTGTCAAAGGGAGTTTCTGCAACATATGGCATGTCTCTTGTGCTCTAATGTCTCGATTAGCAACAATTTCTGAGAGGATTTTTCGGATGGGCAACAAGATTGCCTCTTCTACAGGGGCATCATGTGCAATACATGAGAGCATTTCATGGTAGCTTTCCCATTTATTCTATGCTTTTGATGCATACTTTGAAATGTATGTCATGACAACATGTCGTGAGAGGACAAGTTGACAATCAACATTTGCTCTCCATATTAAAAGCATGGAAGAGTTGTGTATGTTTAAGAGTTCATCATTCCTAGCTGGGATATATGTTTTCTTCCCATTACCATCAATGAACATATAAGATGTAGCATCCAGGTCAAAGGGGAAACCATAACGACATACAAGAGACGATCCTTTTCTGTGGAGGCAGGAGGATTCGTTGCATTTTGTGTGTCATTTAACAGAATTTACAAGGGATTCATAGTCGTCAATGTGGTTTGCTTCAAGTATGGAGGATGATTCAAGAGTGCAAGGATCTTGTTGCGGTGCTCGATGGAATGCGGGGGTACGAAGGTGTAGGGGATGAGGGTTCCATGTGGTTAAGAAGTTATCAAAGTATGTTTTGGCAGCAACCACTCCGGGAGCATCCTCCCAATTAAGGGTGTCCATAATGGGTGCATTTTCCAACCAAATGAAATCATGGATATGTGCAGAACCCCTGTGTTTCCATTCAGACATGGAGAAAAAAAAGTAAATGAAAAATGGGGAAGAAAAGTGAAATCAGTAATTGCGAACAAAATGAAAAATCCAATATAGGAGAAGAGGCAAACTTGCACCAGCAATCTTTTGTGTGGAATATCTTTTGAAGGATTTCTTCAAGGAAGATGGTAAATCGATGGTGCATATATAGAGATGCAATATGTGGATTGGTTATAATGTTCTGAATTCTCCATTGGAATTGTGCAGACAAAGAAGTTGGAGGGGAGCAAGGCATGAGCATGTGAAGGTCAGGCCATTTGGTGTCAGTTGCACTAAGGTGAAGAAGAAGGTTGGGCTACCAAGTTGTGTGATCATATCAGATAGTTCACCTCTTTTTTTGTTCCAAAAGGAGCGTGTCCCACGAAGAGAAGATCCAAAGCGCATGGCATGGTCAACCACATGAGAATCTAGAACTTGGTTGAGTTGGGTGAGAAGGGTCGAGACTGTTGTGGGGAGGGTGTCTTCAAGGTTGCATTTAACAAACACAGAAGCGGTAGCTTAGCTACGATGGCGCATGATAAGGTTGTATAAATAGTAGCGAAAGTGAGGGTGTTGGCCGAACCTATTATCATGGTATCACATAAGGTGCAATACATACTCTTGCATGTTGATTTCATGAACACGTGGTTGCTTTAGCATGGCAACACCTGTGGGGAACAAGGTTGGGAATGCCATAGAAAGGAGGCCTTCTGTGTTGTATTCATTAATTGGGGAAAGGCTAATTGGGGGCCATTCAATGGAAGGTGTTGGGTTTATAGAGTTTGATGCAACAAAGCGTCGGATTTCTTCAGACTTGGTGTGAGAATTTGGGGGTGCATAAATGAAGGAGGAGGTTTGGGGGGTTACTGAAGTCGACAAGGAAGGAGGTGCATCATCATCAAGGGAAGAGGGTATGTGAGCATCTAGGCCAGAGGTTGGTGCATGGAGAAGGAGGGGGGATACATCTGTGGGTTGGACTGGAAAAACATATAGGTTAGATAAACTAAGTTGGACATCCTTTTAATAAGGGTCGTTGGACATTTTGAATTCTAACGCAGCAAGGACATTTGAACGGCTAACAATGAATTCATATGGTTTGTTTGCAGCATTGCATATATGTACAACAAGGATGTCCAAGTCTAGTAAGAGGCGTGGAAGTGACATGGCTATTATGAAGACGTCTTGGGGAAACTAATAGTATGGCCAGAGTATTTGTATTGGTCACCAGGTGAGTGTGTAACTTGCAGTATTGGGTTGACACGGGCAATTAACAGTTCTTCTATATGAGCTAGTCGTGCAAGCACGACTGGATGGTGGATGGCGATCAAGTCTTTTACGAAAGAAACATTCAACATCTATTAAGGGGGTGGTGGATGCAATTGGTGGAAGTGGGGGGGGAGAGGGGGGGGGGCGTATCAAAGGTGTGGATTGGTGGAGCATTGAGGTTTGAAAATGTAGGGGTGGATGTGATTGTAGGTGGATAATTTTGGAGTAGTGGTGGGCTACGTGATGGGGTGGTTGCAGAAGTGATGGTGGGATGTCTGGATTGGCGACGAAGGCATCGCTGTGTGTTGAGATGGTCTTTGTTGTGGCCATAAAGAAGCCTTTGTCGTGCATTTCTTTGTTCATTTCCAATATTGGATGGCATAGGTACGTTGAAGAAACACAAGTTTGTGGTAACCCTATAGAAAACATAAATGGGGTGGTTGCATGTTATAAATAAGGTAAGTAAAGGGAAAAATGAAAGCACATACATTATATTAATAAAGGCATTCCACATTGAAAAATGGATTTATAAATATACTAGTAAAAGCCATATAAATATATAGAAATAAAAAAATGTGCAAAGCATTTGTAGGACAAGTTTCCATCATCAATATGTAGCTGAGAGGTAGACAAAAAAAAGCACAGTATATAAAAGAACAACATACATAAAATACTAAACATTGTATCCATGTAATAAAACATGCACCATTGGTTGCATGCATGCAGAGAAGTATATTGTCTATGAACCATTTAAAGTCTTAGTTTAGAATAGATACAAGTTAATGTAGTTGATAAGATATATAATCGTATGAGCATAAAAAAAATTAGTAGATAATTACATGAAATAGTAGTGAAAATGTATCAGTATGTACTCGTAGAAGCATACATGAAAGTAGGAAAGGACATGGGGGAAAAAGAAAACGATAGTGATGAAGTGGAAGGCAATACTGCAATGGAGATGAAGTGGAAAGCATTGGAAACATAGGTTTTGTAGGTGGGTAAAGTTGTATAGAATATATACAGGTAGAACGAAGGAGTGCAGAATTTGGAAACTATGGGAGGGTGATGTGAATGGGTGTTGGGTAGAGAGGAAGGGTTGTTGCATAGATGTTAGGTCAAATACAGTGTGCAATGGGTTGACTACAAGAGGTAAGTGCATGGATTTCTTTGAGGAGGGTGGATGATCCAGATGTGTAAGGAACCTCCTCAGAGTGAACAATGGTTGTTTTCAAATGTTGAGTGGCATTGAAAGTCTCTGTCTTAATGGATAAGGTGAAAAGGTATTGTCGTGAGGTCAGTTCTATAGCTATATCCTTTAAGGAAGATGGTTCAGTGGAAAGGAGGCACAGATCTTTTACAGATACGCCAAGGAGTTGGTTTGCCGCATCATCAAAAGCTGTGGAAATGTTGATCTAGTCGGTGTGGACTTATAGGGAAACCTTCAACATGTACCTGCAATCACACTCTGAAAACTCACCATCGCACTTGATGCAATGCCAAGTGTTGTGAACCCAATGAGAAATATTTTTCATGCATTGTATGCCATCAACAAAGAGAGGGCATGCAAGGAAGTGGAAGTCATCCATGTTAATGGCAGTGATGGAAGCACATACAGAGAACCATAATTCCTTCTTAGAGGGTTGCATGATTTGCAACTCAAGTATTGTTTTCTTTGGATTGCTTCGAGACGCAGAGCGCGTAAATTTCTGACTCAATGAAGGTGAAGCTGGACGGAAGCCACTTTCAGTGAACCATTTTTGAAGGATGTGCGTTGGCTCAATATCTGGATATATATGTAGGGTAGTATTTGCAACACTTCCAAGTGTTCTTCCATTGAAATTAGTAAGACGATCCCCCTTGATTGCAAGGAAAGGAGGTGTATCAGAGGAGTACAATGAAGAAAGCTGTGAGCCCTCATTGTGGGAATGATGGCCCCAAAGTGTGACATCTATGCTAAAGCAGGATGTGTCTCTAAGGGCAACAGTCCTCCTACTAGTTTCAGAGCCATCTTTTTTTCGAATTGTTGATGCAGGGGAGACGGAGATGACCATGCCAATAAGGTCAACCATGGAATTTAGCGGTGGCGCTTGAAGGTCATCAATTGTTTTAAAGTGCAAGGAATGTACAGGAATTGAGGGGATGGCATGCAGGCAAGGTTGGATGGTCAATGTAGAAGAGAGGACAATCTCAAGATGGTTGTTAAAATGGTTATATGCAGGGTTAGTTGCTTTGATTGTGCCATTGGAGACAGTGTAGACAGTCCCTCTTTCAATTTGGGAATAGAAGGAGTCAACAAAGTTGTGAATGTAGAGACATGGATATCTTCTCCAGAACAATCAAGAAGGTCAAAGCCAAATAGTTTCCCTGGACCTTTTTGGTTGGTGTATTCATGGATGTTTGTCTTTGCAATTACACGACCTTGAATGGACCATTTTTTGTGGTTGGGGTTAAGTGTTGTGAAGGGAATAATAGCAGGTGGCATTTATATTGGTGGAGTTGATGTTTGGGATGAGAAAATAAGAATACTTTCTTGTGTGAGTCCAAGTGATTGGATAGTTGATGAGGTAGGTGGAAGTCCAAGGCCAGGTGGGAGTAAAAGTGGCAAAGGACTCCCAATTAGGGATCAATTCAAGTTCAAGCACTAATATATTCCTGGTAAGAAAAAACAAAAGGGAATTAGTAATAAAAAATATGAATAAAGTGTCAGTGGGTGGGAAAAAAACTGGAATAAATGTTTGGAAGAAAAAATGAGATTAAGCAAAAGGGAAAGAGAATGTACGTGGCATCGTGAACAATGTTGCAGATGCATTTGGTTAGTTTGATGATATAGCCTTCTTGAAGTCCGTCGTCTGAGAGGACGGGGTTGAAGGAAACTGGAAGCAACGTCTGGTGTGTGTTGGTGCCATCATAGATAGTCATTCAGAAGCGCGTATTCGTTGATTTGGTTGAGCCGAATGGGGAAAGCGAAACAATCTACATATATGGCTGGAGGTGTATTGAACAAGACAAGAGAAGAGAAATCACATCTTTTGTCAAGGGCAGTTCCATTGGGTGGGAAGAATCCTAAGATATATAGAAAGAAGGTAACTTAGACATAGGAGACAAGCTGGAAGAGGAGGCAATGCAAGAGGTGAAAACAATTTAAAAGAGCAAAGCTAAAAATTAACTTGAATCCGCTAAATCGATATAAACTAAAATTTCATGTGGGAATTATGAAAGACTCTCATATGAGATACATAAATGTTGGTGAAAGTTAGAGGTATATATTAATTCTGTGAGATACATCTATAATGAATGTCATCAAATACAAAAAAATACTCGTAAAGGTGGAAGGCAATAGAAAAACCATGATAATGACCTATTTCCACTTGTAATTGGTGGATAAAACTCTGTTGCAAACAACACATATGAACAGCTTGCACAATTAAACTATCAAAGTGAAACTAAACATGTAGTATTTCAAGGGATAAGGCATTATCTTGTTGTCTGGATACATCTTAGTAGATGAGTAGAACTCCATTTTTTGTAAGTACGTATACATAAATATGTTATGGTTTATTTAAGATGCACCTATGAAAACTACCAATAATGGTGTGCTTAATTATCCAATTGATTCAACTTGCTAAGTCATTGGATCCAGTGATAGGTTGAATGTAGTATTGACTTTGAGAAACTTGGCATAATTGGCAAGCATATATTAAAAGGTGGAAGAGACACAGTAACAAACTTATCAAACCTTGTCAAATTTGATAAAGGTATTCCCTTTAATTAGATTTTTGCACGCCTAAGTGTTTTCAATTTGTAATCTTTCCCAAAATTCAAATAGTGTTGGACCAAATATTAAAAAAATGCTGAGAAAAGGCTGGAGAAGAGTTATATCTCTTAATCTTGGTGGATACATGTCCAATGGCGGAAGAGTGGAATTGCTTGAAATGGATGAATTGTGTTTAAAGGAAAAAGACCACAGGTTGGGGAGAGCAAATCTAAATAAATATAAGCTACAAATTCATGTGAGAATTATGGAAGACTCTCATATTATATATAGAAATGTTGGGGAAAGTTTGAGGTATATATTGATTCTGGGAGAGACATATGTACTGAATGTCAGTGATTACCGTACAATCTATCATAAAGATGGAAGAAAAAAAACATTGTTAATGAGCTAGGTCAGCTTTAATTGCTAGATAAAACTCTGTTGGAAGCAAAAATCATGATTAGCTTGCACAAGTAAAATCTCAAAGTGAAACTAAACATATAGCAATTCAAACCAGCAACAATTCCACTGTCATGTATCTGCAAGAATTTTTGTTTTTGCTTTAAGAGCATTCTGTATATGCAAAAAAAGAATTGCACCATTAGGTTACAGTAAAATCCCTACATATATTAATTTGCAATCAAAGAATTAAAGATAAACGATGATTACCTGTACATATTAATTGCATGCCAGGTAATGTAAATTAGTGAATGATTACCTATATATATTCACATCTCGATATATATATATATATATATATATATTGTAGTGAATGCTTGGAATTAGATTATGGAAAATCCGTCAAAGGCCTTGTACCTGAAATCTGTTCATTTTGATATCCTGTATAAGGAGGGGTACCAGTTTTGACTATTGTTTGAGAGTGAACTAGTTTCTATTTTAGAAAGGGAGACCATGTAGTGAATTTACTATTCTTGGGTTACCAGGCTCACTAATGGATATTAAGGTTAGCTTTATAATAAACTTAACCTTTTATTCATGTGTAATAAACAAACAAAAGTTTAAATCTCAACATCAAACTTGATCATTAAATTTATGGGAAAAATATGTATCTTTGAGTGAATAACACTATTAAAGATAACACTTTGTTCTTTTATAAAGATAATATAAATTCACTCCTTTCCATTTTAATATTGATTTAAACATGATATCAAACAATGAGGCTTCTACGCTTAATTAATTAAGAGTGATATATGATGGCTACAGGAAAGGATTACCTCACATTTGACATAGTGATTAATAAAAAGCCAGTACTTGTGTAACGCCTATAATAAGGTTACTAAGAACTTGGTTTTTAAAGGAAAGCTCAATGCAGAACTATGAGAGATCCTTGGCTCTCTAAATCTCAACGCAACGCAGGATTATGTACAAAATATCCATCGCTAATGATAGTATAATATTTGATGTAATCAATATTAAAAGGAATGAATGGGTCAATTTGATTATACAGACTTGGTTTCTCTGAAAAGAATGTGTTCCCATTTCACTTAACATGGATTAACACTTAACATGTAATCTTGGGTTTTGAAAACCAATACTTTCACGTATTATTGCAAGGTGCTAAAACCCAAGAGATGAGCTTGGATACCACTTAAAGCAATATGTCATCACATAATGAAAAAACACTGTACATGAGACACAAACAACAACAATAATATTACTCTTTGTTAGTTGCTTTCTTCCACTTTTTTTCATTTTGTATTAAAGAAAATTATGTCCAGGCCACTAAGTAGATAACTCTGTTCATTTCCTATCTTTTGGTGCATTGAGGAAAATAATCTTGTTTTAAGAAGAAACTATAAAGAGTAGCTGTCCATAAATATCTACCTGATATCAAGTAGTGTTTAATAATCATTTTCAACTTGTCACAAAAAGCACACTCATTTTTATGCCGTCTCTAAGAATACAGGGTATGGTCTTGCATGAAAGTTCTAATCATGAGATATCTGGCTCAAGGATGGAAGAAGTTAGACTATATATTGTGGTTCTATCATTTCTTGAGTTTATGATAATAAACTGTTGAATTAGGATATCAAGCTTTTGCTAGTCTTGAGTAGAGTTTAGAGGAATTTTCCATCATTACCAGAATAGTTGTGGATCCATATCATAACACAGATCTAAATTAACCTGAATGGAATATCTATCAATATTGTTTTCTTCCAGGGCATTGCATTCCTTAGGTAGCTCAAGTGATCTACAAGCATAGAAAGGGCCTAGCAAATCCAATCATTAATCTGAAAGGATACATGGTAAGATCTATGTTATTATTATGAGCAAAATACCATTGTAGAATCAAAATATAATGAAGGACTCTTGAAATGGATAGGCCATAACTCATTTGGTCTAAATGGGATGAAAAGGGGCGATTATATTTGTATTTAGCGATTAACAAGGGGAAAAACATGATTATTGCAGGTGGGCAATGCACTTATAGATGATTTCCATCATTTCATAAGGCTTTTTAAATATATGTGGTCTCATGGTTTTGGTTTGATATCAGATAGAAGCTACCGATTGCTCAATGTTCTCTGTTACTTTTTATCTCTTGAGCATCCATCAGCTCAATGTCAAATGACATTAGATTTAGTTGATGTGGAAATGGGGAAAATTGATGAATACAACATCTACACTGTCCCTTGCTTGAACAGTACTGAAACATATCAAAAAAAACCTAGCAAAAGATATGTAAGTACTAAGTATATCAGATACATTAAGCATTTTACACTCTAGCAGAAAATTTTATTGGAGCGAGTGTGGAGACAGGGCTGCATCTAAATGCATGCAACCTGCGAGCTAGCGTGGATTTTGTGTACATAGTTGTAAAAACGACATGGGAGCTAATTTTCATAAAGTGATTATTCCACTCGGAATCCCCAAAATAGAATTTTTATTAAAAAAAGCCTCTCCCAAACGGTGAAGCGGCTCCTGCCCCGTACCTCGCCCCTCCCCCTCATACCTCACGAGACCACCTCCGCTCATAAAATGAGGAGGTTTTAAAAATCTGTTGCAAGCAAACTGTGTTACCTTTGTCTAGGTGCCAAGGAAATGGTGCATGGATGAGCTAAGATAATTGCTAGGAAAAGAACTAAAAAAGTGGTAAGATGTGACCCGTTAATTGGTAACAAATAATGCTAGGGAATCATTCCAACCAGTTGAGCAAGAAGATGTATGAATCTTCGGCTGCAATTGCAGGGGTGAAAACCTAAAATGGGGGACTGTACTATAAACATTATACATCATACTAGTTCCTCTGTCTCCAGACTTATTTTTTTGCGTGTAGGTAACTATACTACAAATATATTGAGAATCAAAATAGGTTTTTCTTTTTCTATACTTTTGCATCAAAGATAGATCTATGAAAAGGAGCAACAGTGTAAGGAAGGCGCTGAGGGTCCTAAACAAGTTTGATCTAGATTCAAATAAAGTTTAGAAATAAACCTTGTAAGAGTTATTTCAATGCAATTTCCAAACAGAAAAAGAAGCACAGCAACACAAGTACCTATGTGTTCGATGAAAGCTCAGTTGATCTGAAAGCTCTAACTGTGGGTTGGATGAAAGCTCCGCTGATCTGAAAGCTCCATTGATCTTAGGGTGAAACATAAGAACCTATTCGTTTGATGAAACATGGGCCGACGTCTCTGCATCTCTGTCCACATTATATAACAAGCCAAGGTTGTTGAATCCATTAAAACTTCATTGATACCTGTCATTTCCATCTTGCCGTGAAGGGTTTTACATCCAGACATATTATTTGCAGATTAGATGGGGGAGACAATTTGTAGTGGTGGTATGGCTACACTCAGTGTAGTTTGTAGTATAGGTTGAATCAGAGGACAAAAATATAGAGCAAGATACGATTTTTCAGCAGCAAGATTTATTGCAGATTGGTTGGAGAAGATCATAGTATGGCGGTTAGTGTAGTCGGTGGTAGGATGAGAGGACAATAACATAGAGCCAGGAGTCAAATGGCTTAACCAGTGGACAAAGAAAAATACAGGTGTAAGAAGAGTCTTTCTCTGATGGAAGGGTGAACTCACTACTGTGAGTCCTATGACTGGTGATAACTATGAGTATTATATGTCCAAAAGAGAGGAGATGTCGTAAATTTAATTGATGTCACTATCCACTGTGTGTTGGATAGTGAGTCGACCTCAATGTAAGGATATACGTGGCCTGGACTGTGGGTTGGACAAGCCTGTGATAAGGTGATTGGTTCTAAAGCAGAGGTGCGCTAGGCTTGGTACATCGGAGGAAGAATCCCTATCCCAAATCTGGTGTGGTAAGCTTTAGACTGGTGCCATCGTATTTGGGATAGGGGATATCATCTGTCAGGATAGCTAGAAGTGGCTTTATAAACCCTAAAATGACTGTGAATAGCTGACTATAAGGCGCGACAATGTGTAAGTCACATGTAAGAAGAAGAATGGTTGGAGGGGCGACCATAAAAGTACAACCATTTTGAAAAGTCGACCTGGGAGAAAAATGCCTTACGATGTAACAAGCTCAAGTAAATGTTATGAAGTGGAAAAAAAGCTGTAAGCAACCAATATGATAGCAAGACAAGAGAATCTTGATTCTTTGATTAAGATGACGGTTTTGCAAGTTGGCTTCATAGATGGATAGATTGGGCGAAGATTGGGACAAGTTATTTATTTGATGCGTTATTGATACATATATGTTGGAGTTTGATATATCTATTGGAGTTTGATGGAGCACTTAAGAGACAATAGAGAATAGTAGTGTTTCAAGGATGGTGATTGAGGGAGGGATGGTGGTTGAGGGATGCAATATTGTTTCTTATATTATAATTAATAAAACAATGTATGTATTTTAGTTAACTTGATTATGCTTTTAGGGTTATCAGCTTATTCCTAAGTTATTTGGTGTTCGGTGTTATCTGTCCCAAACTTGGATTTATTGAGTTTAAGTCAAGTTCTATGTTGTAGATTAGTGGGGTAGCATCAGTAATCTAAAAGTGTTGTCCAACAACTTGTTAGATTGGGGACAAAATAGTTGGTTACACTATTGGTTTTCTCAGTTAAAAAGTATTTTCTTATCTCATCCTTCGCAGCGGGGGTGTGCTTTGGGGTTAGGCCAATCATGGATTCTTATCCCCCGGTATGTCAGGTCCCTCCCATTTCTCCCTTGAATACCAACCAAATAATCGATCGAGTCCCCATAGATGTGGAAGGCCCAAAATATTCCAAAAAGGAGTCTTCCCAAGGAACTCTCATTCCTGGAAAGGTGTCCTCAGAATATGCTAGGACATCGGTGTGTATGCCAAGTGGTGGATCACATGTTAATAAAAAAAGGGCACTCCCTAGCTTTAAAACAATTGTAGAAATTGGAGGCTATCATCCACAATCTTGTTTGGAGTACCTCCCAATTGCCATTCCTATATCGAATGCAACCTGTGATCATAATGTTCACCCAACATCTAGAAAGAAGTAAGGTGGGAAGTTTAGAAAGTGGAAATTAATGCTTGATGAGGACAAAATGGTCATTGAAAATAGGGTAGGTTTGGAAGAAGTCGACGGTCTTTCTATGATGGCTTTGGTTAGAAAATTCAGGTATAAGGCAATGAATTGTAGAGACATTGAGGAATGGGCCACTATTGTTTGGGATCTTATTATCAACTATAAAACCACAATATCCATATTCCAAAAGGGATGGTATGAGTTTGTGTTTCGACGGGAGGAACATGCAACTTTTATTCTCGAAAAACCCTAGTTGAAAGGAGATGTAAGTTTAATGTTAAAGAGGTGACATTGTGGTTTTGACTCTGCCTCGGAAGGTATCAAGTTCAAACACATGTGGGTTCTTCTTCTGGGGATTTCCCTTGTGCTCTGGAATAAGGAGGCTTATGAAGTTATTGGAAATCATTTGGGTCGCTTCCTGCATGTAGAGGATAAAACCTTGCATGGTGTGGATAAGAGAACAGGTTGTATGCTGGTGGAGTTTGATATGTCAAAAGGGTTGTTAGAAAAATTGGAAATAGAATAGAGAGCCATGGTTTTCAAGCAACCCCTTGATTACTGACCATCCCCTTTCGTTGTTCAAAATGCAAGGTGGTTGGTCACTTATCGAAACATTGTTCTTCTTCAGGCTAAGAATCAGATAGGGATTCCTTAGATGATATAGTGGTGTGGTCATCTGAAGACACCAACGATAGAGAAGACCAAGAGGCACCAACTTGGGCATGTGCTTCTTCCTCAACTTCCATTTTGGTGGACAATCCTTTCATGGGTAAGTTAAATAAACTAAACCCTGCTTTTGTTTCTTCTTTAACTCCCTGAGAATATGATTTTGTTTCGGGTCTAAAATCAAAACACGACTTGCTGGGCGAGACTTCCTGTAGTACCCCAAATTTGACCCTTTTAATGTATTAAATTAAATTATGTAGATTATGTAAATATGCTAGTTTGGATTCCTAGTGCGGAGCTAAAGGTCAAGGCACGAGTAGTGAATGGATAGGAATTTATGATGTAAATATTTTATTTGGACCTTGTGTTTGGCTTATCATGCCAATTTGAAATGCATGTAAATATTATGTGCATAAATAATAAAATGGTCCAAAAATGGTTTTGTAAAGAGCATCAAAGGTGCTATGATTCCACTGGAGGGGAAGAGGAAGGGGGCCCATGGGAAACCAAATCCTTGCTTCCAAGTGTCATTCGTCGAACTTGCCTAAAATTCTGTCATCCACCTTGAATAAGCCAAATATCTCCTTTTTTTACTCTTTTCCAATTATTGAATGCATGTGGGAAGTTGGTGGGAAAAATCACTTCATGTAGTTAATGAAGCATGGGGTTGATTGCACTTTTGGACAGTTTTGTCACAAGTTAGAAGTATGTCTACAACAATCAAGACTCCTTTCTTCTAGTGTCGTAAGTTATGTCAGTTGTATTTTCACCATTTCCACATACATCTTGGAGTCAATCCTCATTCTCACACACTCACGTGTAGACCTACACTACTTAGAGCTCTGTATTGTTGTTCATGACTTGTATAACCTAGGAAAATTCGAATTTAGGGATAGAACTGCAAAATTGGAAGGGAAAATCAATGGTTGCAGGTGAGTCGAGAGGTTGGGAAAGTTAGGGACCCCTTCCCATTGTTTTCAGATGCTTGTAGAGGCTTGAGAAGCCACTAATTGAGGTTGGTGGTGGTTCTCCAGTAGCATTAACAAGTTGCTCTTCTTCTATGCACACACAAGGAGAACTCACTAATATGGATCACCCAAGAGAACCATGGATCAATGAAGAGGATTCCTAAGCCAATATGGGTGTTGTGTGGGGAAAATAGTGTGGAAGCCAAGGTTGTGAGAGATGAGTGAGACCCCTGTAGAGCTATGTATGAGAATTTCGCTAAGCATAGAGATCATATCGGTTTGTGTGTTAAGAGAGAGAATCCTTAATGTGTTTTCTTCGCCCCGATGGTGTCAGAGCCCAGCTTGGGGGTAGCCTATGAATCCAAAATAATGTAGGTGAATAGAGTGCCTATGGTTAGGTGGAAAATCACTCTTACACATCCAATTGCTTGGATATGTGTAGTTTGAAGATAAGTATTCTTGTATATTTGAATGTGAAATTATTTTAAATGATGCATGTAATGTTTATGCTTGCAAATGCATGTTCATTTTGTGTGGAACGATTTATTTTCTGTTGTGTATGTTTATTTCTTTTATGAACACGTATTTATTTTGTTATGAATTTGTAGTCTAGATTTGGGAAAATATTGGAGGCCCCAAATCAACGCAATGTCCCCACTCGATGACCGGATTGGGTGAGGGGCACATTACACTTCCATAGGTGGAGGTTCCTTATTCTGCTTTGGTATTTCACTCCCATCATAGGGAAGAGAACTGTTGAATGATACAACTTTAAATCAAGTCAGACCAGTTCCAAATGATAACACTTTTTTCTCTTCCAACCGTATTGTGGTTGTGGTGGTAAACTCCTCGGATAATTTAGGAAATACAGTTGATTTGTCGTTCCAAGATACTCAATGTCATCTTAACAAGGTTAATCCCATTATATCTCTGGAAACGGGGGTGGGGCTTTTAGACTCTAGGGTTAGCTTAGGGTTTGTGGAAGTCAAAGATCATTTTTTAGGGGAAGAGCACTATCTTCCCATCCCTTGTTCCTTAAATGAAACTTTTCCATCTTATAGAGAATCCCTTAAGAAGAACCCACTTCAATTGTATATTGGAAACTCAAAAATAGTTGGTTCTAGCACTGGTCTGGTTAAAGCCTTTAGGTGTCTCCTTTGTTGCCTCAAAAAACTAATAAAGGTTCAAAGAACAATCAGAAAGAAGTTTCAAAGGGAGGGCTATTCCAAGATTTCTCTCTCATAAAAACCAGGAGTTCTAGGAAGAGTAAATTTCCACCTCTCCAAGTCGGGCATTCTTCATCACATAAACCCACTACGGCTCGAATATTTCCCTCATCTGAATCTAGGGCTTTTCTAGAAGTGAAATCCCTAGCAAGGGTTAAACAATGATTTGTCTTTCCCTAACCATTAGGGGATTGGGAGGCATCCCTAAATATTTATCTTTCCAACGATGTTTGACTCACATAAATCCGGATATTATATTCCTACAAGAAACAATGGTATCTAAGAAGAAATACCGTATTTTTTATCAGGTTTAAAGAAAGATTGGGAAGTGGTTTTGACTTGTTTAGATGGACTATCGAGGGGCCTCTTGGTGGCATAGGACCCGAGTAAATCATGTTTGAAATCATTCTTGGTATCTGCTGCCATTCTCTTGTCAAGGAAATTATTGGGGCTTCACTAAGAGGTAAAAAACTTTAACATATATGAGCCTTACGAGGCCAAAGAAAATTTATGGAACAAATTTAAGTTGGAAGGTATCCTAAAATTTCCAAATATCTTAGTGGCTAGAGATCTAAATTTCACCTAGGCTACCTCTGAAAATAGGGGGATGAGAGCTTGTTAGGGTCCCTTAGGGTTTCTTTTTAGGGATCTGTTTGACAAGGCAGACTTCGTGGATTTAGAACCCTGTCTAATATGTCTGATCTCGCGAAATGGCAGAAGTGGTGAGGATGTCATTGCTAAACGTCTAGACAGATTCATTAATGTAGAATCCCTTCTTGAAAAGTTTTTTAGGTTTAGATGTTGGGTGGATTCATCGATAATATTATACCACTATATTCCATTATCTGTTAATTTGAGTTAGAAGGTGAAAGGGTGAAATGCCCTTTCAAATTCAATCTTATTTGGTTAAAGGAAGTGGAGTTTTTAGAGATGGTCAAGCATGCAGTATGGGAAAAGGATAGATGGGAACTTTTAAAGTTAGATATTCTAAAAATTGAAGATTCTTAAGTTATACTTTTTAAGGATCATATAGAGAACATTCCTTCAGTTAATGGCTCAGATATATTTTCCCCAACTAACATGGAAAAGTTCGTGAACTTGGAACCTGATAAATTAAAGATTCTTAAGTTAGATGAGGAGAAGTGGCGCCTAAAGAGTAGGGTCACTTGGCTAGAAGCAAGTGATAAAAACACAATTTTTTTTATAATTTTGCAGGGTACAGGAGGAATGCCAGTTCAATCTGCGAACTAAAAAATGAAAGTGGTGAAGTGGTTTTTGATCATGGGAACATCTAGGTGTCACATCCCTTCCCTCTCAAGAGGATGCGAACTACGCGTTGGTGCTATCATTTAAGCGAGGATCTAAGCCCCATGAACATAAACAGAAAAATGCACTGAACAAAAACATTTACAGACACATAATGCAATCTACAGGGAAGCAAATACTTTTCATTCAACACATTAATCATGTTCATCATCATTCATTAAACAATAACAGTTGCAAAGGTTAAACATTAGAGATACTTATATTGAGAAGATGCTTGTCCCGCAACCAGCTATGTTGCTACAACGTTCCACTCAACCATAGGCCAATGTGCTCATCAAGCTCTCAGCTGCACCGCCACGCACGAGATATGCATGATTCCCACAAGGAATAAGGGAACTACAGTAGACTCACACATAGCCAAAGACACCTCAAAATTTAGCCAAGCCAAAACTACATTTGGGTTTATCAAGCTACTAAAGAGGTGGTAAGCTTGAACTGCTGAGCTAGTGAGCTCAACCACAGAGCTATGGACACCTGCACTAGATCACGCTTGGCTCCTAAAACATCTACACACCCAACACTAGGAAGCATCCCCTTCTCCGCTACACAGTCCCTCAGGATATGCCTTCCCTTCTAGTGCTCTTCAGGGTGTGCAAAGAAGAAAACCAACCCCTCTAGATATGCCTATAAGGTTCCTTCCTACACTAGGTTAATCAAGCTAGTTCAGACCCAATTCCATTCCAAACCAGTTCAGACCAAAACAAAAGATGCACCCACAACAAGATACAAGTTCTGGGCATGGATAAAAACGCCTTGGAAGCCAAATTCGATAATGGTGAATGGGTAAAAATAACCCTGGGAACCAAAATTGATTTCACAAAGCATTCATTGGCTTCACATGGGTAAAAATAGCCTCAACAAACACCCAGAAATCGTGGTCTCTCCTCCAATTCCCTAGGCATTACCAAAAATGGATTTCCATCTTGGAAAACAATGAGGAAGTGCAACAAATCGTGAGGGAGGCAACCCAACCACTCAGCATTACAAAAACGATTTCCCAGCCATGGGGAAAATGAAGAAAACTACCCCAAACATGAAGGAAACACACATTAGACAAAAACGTGAAGGAAAGAGAGCTCTGCAAGCTTCCCATTGCGTGAGGAATGGAGGACGTGAATGCATGAGGGAATGGGCAGCAGTTTTGGGCATTTACTGGGCCCATAAATCAAAGACATGTTTTTCCAAAATGGGTGCTCTGCCCAATTCGAATTTTGTCCATACTCTTCCCATCCCCATACAATAACTACCTCAACCAATTTATGGCAGAAATAAATGATTGGGCACAAAAGACAAAATGGGTAGTTGACAGTTTGATGGGTTCTCCCTTTGATATTTGGTTTTTCCCCATTGGCTCAAAGGTTTAAATATCCCCCCCTCGCTATCCTTAGGAAATCATGCCCCCATCTCTTTAATGTTGCATTGACATGGCTAGTTGTGGGTATTTTAATTAAATTGCATATGTACATGTTGTCCAAATTATAATGTTCCTGGCTAGCACAAAATACCATCGGCGTCGATTTTAATCGCCAAAACATAAAATGCTAAATCGATGGTGGGGATTTTTCCTTTAGCTCCACACCATGATTAATTACAATATATACATCATATACATTTTTAATGCAAACGGGTTCAAAACCTGGGTGTTACACTAGGCATTAGCAAGTTCACATTTCAAAAATTTAAACAAAGATCCTGGGAACTTCTCGGTAAGAGATTAGATAAGTGTGATAAAGGAGTACCCTAGATTATTTTTAGAGGATGGAGGTGATAGTATGTATTTGTCTAATTCTTTAGACGAAGTTAAAGTAGCTCTTATAGCTTCAACGAGGTCCAAAAGTCCAAGGTCGGATGGCTAGACTATGGATCTATTTCGAGAATGTTTTGATTTAATGGGGAAAGACCTCGTGGAAGCCATCGAAGAATATAGGATTTCAAGTTCGGTATCTGGAGCCCTTAATTTTACCTTCATTGCTTTAATTCCAAAGAATTCTGCTGTAGTAGACTTCAATGATTTTCGCCTAATCTCATTATGCAACATTGTTTATAAATTAATATCAAAGATCATTGTAATTTGTTTGAATCCTACCTTATCTAGATGTATGTATCTGAAAAAATTTGGGTTTTTGGAGAATAGACATATTTTGGAAGCCAGTGGGGTTACACAAGAAGTTTTTCATAGTGTTAAAAAGAGGAAACATAAGGCAATGATCCTCTAGTTGGATTTACACAAAGCATATGATAAAGTTCATTGGGGTTTTCTTAGGTTGATATTGATGCATATTGGGCTCCCATATAAACTGATAAAATGGATCATGGTGTGCGTATCATTGGTAAATTATGTTGTTCTTCTAAATGGAATCCCCTCTGAGTTTTTCTCATCATCTAGGGGTTTACACTAGGGATGCCCACTTTCTTCTCTACTCTTTTTATTAATCATAGAGGGCCTCAGTCAGTTGATTACAAATTCCAGAATGGAAGGAAATATAAAAGGAATCAAATTTGGTCCTCATTTATCAATTACGTATCTATTGTTTGTTGATGTTGGAATGATTTTCGGCATTGGCTTAGTGCAAGAGTGGGATCAATATTTCCATCTTATCAACCCTTTTTGCAGGGTTTCAAGTATGTTCATCGATTTGAATAAGTCTCTATTATTAGAAAATGGGTTGGACCAGCAGAAAATATTAGGAATCAAATATTTCTTTCCTTTGCAAGTTTCTCCTTTATCAAATGGATCGAAGAACTTGGGTTATTACATTAAACCAAATGGATACACAACTGGGGATTAACAGTGGCTTCTGAAAAGGTTTGACAAAAGAGTTAACCATTGGTGTTAGCATTGGCTTTCACTGGGTGGGAGCCTAGTGAAAGGTTGATATTGGAAAACTTAGTTATGAAAAACTTGGTTGTCTATTGGATGGCTCTGTGTAAAGTCCCAAAATCAATCCTAAATGGTATCAGAAGAAGGATTTTTTAATTCCTCTCGTCTAGGAAAGGTGAAAGATCTAAAATGAATCTTGTTAACTGGGACTTCCGTTTGCGGCCAAGGGCTTTAGGTGGTTGGGATTTAAAAAATCCTTTTCTTCTCTATAAATCTCTTATGGTAAGAAGATTATGGATCTCCATATTTGGAAATAGAATTTGGAGCATGATCTTAAATATTTTAAAATCTATCTGTTGTTTAGTGGATCCAATGTAAGATTAATCCAGTGAAAGGGGTTTCTAACTTCTGGAAAAGCCTGATCAGTTTATTTGATATCCTAGGGAATTGGTTAGCATGGGTCCCAGGTAATGGATCTGACATCTGCATTGGGTTGGACCCTGTCATTGGCTAACCCTTTGTTTTCAAACTATCAGACCATCTCATTTTCTTTCTGCACTCAAATGGATATTATAAACTGAACCACATTACAGTGCATCCTTCCAACGGATATGTATCACACGATTGGATCTCTGCTAGACAAATGGGATTAATAGAAGGTTTGGCGTCGGAGTGGATAAAGTATTATATTCTTGGCCTTCAAAGTGGCTTTATTCATCTTGAGGAGACAAATGACAACTTAAAATGGGCATCTAACAACTAAGATGGTGTTTTATCTGCAAAGTTGGTGTATCAAGTCTTGTTTGAAGATCATACTAGTGCCTCTAGATGGTGGTTCAACTCTTTATGGAATTGCGATTCCCTATATAAAATCACTCTATTCACATGGATGACACTCGAAAACCGTATCCTAACTTGGGACAACCTTTGTAAAAGAGGTCTTTGGGGGCCAAGCATTTGTTTTTTATGTGGATGTTGTGAAGAATCGATATATCATCTATTTGTCTCCTACCTCGTTGCAAAATATCTCTAGTTTTACGTCTATAAGTTATGCAATATTCTTGAAGTGTGGGATGGAGATACATTGGTTGATTTCTATTTAAATTGGAAATCGACTGGTAGTTATTGGCAACCTTTCCCTAGTTTTCTATGCTGGGAAGTTTGGAAGCTCGGGAATATATTTTTTTGAAGGGTCTAATATGGATCTTTATAAAGTAGGCTCAATAGGAGTAGAATCATTAAAATATTTTTCATCCTTCAAAGCAAATATATCAAAAGGCCCTTCTTCATTTTCTCAAAAGACTCCTTTGATGCACAAGCATACAACTTTCTTTGATGAAGTGTCTCAGTTGGAACTTTCCATATGTGGTGTAGGTGTTGTTCTATGGCTGGATAACAATTCTATTTTTTTCAAAATATGGATGTTCTACGACTGAGGTTCTAACAGAAAACGTGAACTATTGGCCTTATGGATGATTCTATTTTTCTCTAGATTCCTACATATTGATGACATCTAGATCTATGGGGATTTCAAAGTGATCATAGACTTGGTAACAAATGCATGCAAGATCAGCATTCTACATCTCAAATCCTAGTTGATCGGGCATTTTAAGGATATATCCTTCTATCCTATATACAAGCATTTCAACTAGGAGGCGAACCTCCTCTAAAACAGGGCCCTTAATGTGGCAGAAGGCTACATTTTTTTTTATGAAAAATGGACTGATGGTGTCCTCTTTTTCGACAACAACATTCAGATCTATTTTCCTTAATTTTGTTTTTTGTTTAATAGTTGTTTTTCATTATATTTTTAGTTATGCGGGACTAGGTTTGGGTCTATCGGATTCTAGATGAAGTGCTTTGCTCTGATCTATTGTTGTATCCTCTTTGGATTTTTAGATGTATTTTGGGTCTATGATTTTCTTGGATCTCGGATATGATCTCTCTCTTGTAATTTATGCAAAAACTTTCAAATAATTTTAATATAAGTATGTTTTTTTTTCTTTTTGAAAAACAAATAAGGAAAAAAACAATAAATATATGTTATGAGGACTTGTATGGCCATTAGATAACAAAAATAGTAATATATTCTTAAGGCCATAGCTAAGCAAGACATCAATTTGGTGTATGAGACCTCCTTGTTTGTGAGACCAATTACCCTTCTACTTAGAGATGTATAGTGAGACCAAAGATCCTTTTGCTCAAAGATGTAATGCTAAAGCATCATGGAAACTACAAACAAAACAACTAAAACCAAAGTGAGTTTGAAAATTTCTTTACAATGTAAAAACACTAAATATTAACTATAATAAAGTAGACCATAACTTCAAAACAACTTTAATTTTGTCATTTAACAATATTTAAATATGGAAAAAACTACAATTATTGAACTAGAGAGGTCTAGTTTAGTTTAAAATTCTAGGTCTAACCTAGATCTAGTTTAAAGTTATATGAACTAGTTAAAATTATGTGAACTAGATATAAACTTGGTTTAATTTGGGTCTCCAATACATCTGCCTAACATAATTCTATAGTTTAAAATTTTAGGTTTAAATATATATCTAGTTTAAAAATATATGAACTAGTTTAAATTATGTGAACTAATCTAAACTTGATTTAATTTGAATTAAACCTAAACCTAAACTTGCAACTTGGCCATCCTAGATTTAACGAGGAGTATAAAGAGTAGAAGGGAGATCGAAAAATAAACATATGAACATAAAATCTCCACTTGGGATAACCTGCTACGGAAAGGATGGCACAGACCCAACATTTCCATCTATGCCACAGGGAGGCTGAAACAGTTCAACATTTGCTAGCTGATTGTCCATTTGGTATTGATGTCCATAATCATGTCTTCGACCATCTGGGACTAGTGCATTGTTATGGGACGGACAACCTTCAGAATGTCATTGCAGACTAGATTAAGCTTGGTATGGAGCCTGGTTTTTTTTGTTTTTTTTGTGTTTCTGGGTTATATGGATGAGTAGAAATGCATGGATTTTTCCTGGCATCAAGCCCTCAACTCATGGTACAGCTCTCCGCCTCCTAGAATTGGTAGTGGCTTATCCATACTCGATTGGGAAACCCAAGATCAAGAACATTGGATTGGAACCCCAATGTCTCGATGCCACCAATTTTTTTTTACGGAGCGGCCACAACCACAGCCTAAGGGGCGGGGGCAGTTTTACATATCAGCAGTGATCATCACTTCTTGATCATGCTGGGATGTGGTTTTGCAAAAATTCCAGGTCGGAACGACTGGGTCTCTTTGGATTATTACATGTTGCTAGAGTCATGGGCCTGCCTAGAATCTCAGTCTTTGGAGACTCTTCGATGGTTATTGACTAGGTGAAGGGGAGGGCGAAACTGAAAGTACTCAACCTTGAACACTGGTGTAATCAAATTACTGATTCGGTTCATGGGTTCACTCCTTTTAATAGTCAGCATAAACATCGTGAACACAATCAATTGGTCGATCGCCTGTCTAAGGAAGCATTGAACCTTCCAACCGGAAACCTCATGGTCGAAGAATTCATGGAGGGGTTTCTGACCCATGAGGTGTCTCTAGATATTTTTTGTAGTAGGAATCACCGTAGGGGGTTATCTAATTTGATACATATAGTATACTTGGTTGGTGTGTTTTTCCCTTTGGTTTTCTTGGCTGCTATAGAGTGGTGTTTGGTTTGGCTATAGGTTAATTACTCTGATATGTTTTTTTAAGTTTTCGATCAGAATGTGGAATGAGGAAACGGATTAATGCCATTTCCTTCGATTGTAACAAGTCCTTTGTCTAATGAAAAAAAGGATTGAACTCTTTTTCTTCTGAAAAAAACTAAAAAGTTATTTAAATAATTTGTTATTGGTCATATTTTTGTTAAAACATATTTTAACAAGTGAAATTAGCAGCAAAGCTGCTTAAACTTGTATTAAGAAATGGTTTAATCTACTAATTTAAAAATGTTTTAATTTAATAGTTTTAGATACCTAGGTTTAATTTACTAATTTAAAAATGTTTTAATTTAATAGTTATCTATACCCCAAATTTCATCTCATAATTTAGGAAAATATTTTTTTCTTCTATTAATAATAAAAAGGTTAAATAAATTATTAAACTTTGGTAAATCTCTAGTATAAAGTCAACTAATTTTTTTTTGTTGACAAAAACGAGTATGTTATAAATTAAAACTCAGCAATGGAGCCACTGAAAATTACAAATCTGGTTTATGCAAACCATTACATATTCCACTTCCTCCATGCTCGGTAACCTCTCCAGTTAAACCAGAACCATGCTAAGGTGGGAAATCTAAGCTTAAGAGTTGATTTACATAAAGTTCATTTCTACCAACAGCCATAGATTTATTAGTAGCCCGATCCGCCATAGCATTTAGCTCATGAAGGATATGAAATTTTTTTATCTGCCTAAACGACTTAGAGATGGATTTAATTCTTTTAATCAACCTGACTAACCTTCAGTTCCTACAATGATTTTCCCCATTCATTGCTTGGATTATTAACCAAGAATCTCCAAATACCCTGACTTCACCCACTCCTTTATCCTTCAGCTACTTGAGTCCTTGCCACAACCCATATGCCTCCGCCATATTATTGGAATCTTGCCCAATATTCCAATAGTACTTTGTTTCAGTTATCCCTACCAGGCAAATAATGACCCCTCCTCCTCTCGCCATCCCTAGATTCCCCTTTGAAGCTCCGTAAAAAACAATTTAAATATCTTCCTTTCTTTCAAACAATTCTCAAATTGAGACTTGTCAAGTCTTATTTCCCAATTTTCCAACTATTTTTTGGCCAAATTAGCTTCAATAGAAAAGTTGAGGCTTTGTAACCAATTACTTTCCTTATCAGTCAACTTGGCTTTGTTTTTGGGGATCGTCATTGCACTTACAATATCACCCATTTAAGTATGCGCCTTGATTGCTATTTTCCAAGCAGGTTGAGATTTATCTTGGAATGTTCTATGATTGCGTTCAATCCATATGCACCAGCAAATGACTTTTGGTAGCTTCATCCAGCAATCTCTAAAACCTTTTTCTGATCCAGATCTCCATTGTGCATTGTATCCCAATTGATGAATCACTGTTGAATATTGCCTGACAATTGAATCTCGTCCATCCAAGGCTTCATCATTTGATTCCACACTAAATTAGCATAGACGTAGTCGAAGAAGAGGTGTTGAATGGTCTCACTGTCTGCTGAACACAATGAACATCGAAATGGTCCAACGAATCCTCTCTTCTCCATATTTTCTCCGGTGAGAATTTTACCGTGTACCGACGTCCAAGAAAACAGATCAATTTTGGGTAGTGTTTTACAATCCCACATCCTTTTCCAGATTTTCTGATTGCATGGCACTGTTGGAACTACCATGAATTTCTTGTATCCTTCAGCCGCCGTGTAACTACTGGAGCAACTTCCCCATCCACGTCGATCCCTTCTACCTTTTTCCACCGGTGCAATACCTGTTAGATGATTTAGCACCTGATTTTTATCATCATCGAATTTAGCAGGGAATTTCGGTAGGCTCCATCCAACCCATCGATTTGGAGAATCGATTTCCCATGCAGATATATCCCACAACGATTTGATTTCTTGTGTGTCCAACCAGCGTTTAAATCGTGGGAGAATGGGAGGAGGCTTCCCAAGAATTATATCCTACCAAAAAATTATCATCTTATCGTTGCCAGGGATCTAGTGTAGCTCCTCATTGAACTTGACCATCGCCTTCCTGCATAGGAAATAGATGGGAGAGACATGCATGTTCTCTAGTTTGCTGTCAAGACACCAGAGTCTCGAGCAAGATAAATACTTGCACTTGATCACCTGATTGCTCCAGGATAGCTTGGAATCAACCATATTCCACAACAATTTAGCTCCCATTGCCAGATTTTGAATTTTCAACTCTCTAATTTGCAATCCTCCCTCCAACCTAGGCTGTTTAATTTTCTTCCAACTGATCAAAGAATTTTTTTTACCTCCACCATTCTTCCCTCCTTGTCAGAGGAAGGATCTCAATAGGCATTCAATCATTGCAATCATTTTGGGAGGAGCTACTGGAAGGGAGCATTGGTAGAGAAGATAACTGTTCAAGACAACTTCTATCAAAACCAACTTCCATGCCTGATTTAGCCAGACTGCTCCCCATCCTAGAATTTTATTTTTTATTTTTTCAACAAGATGGTTCTAGGCTGAGATTTTGGGTTTAGACTTGAATATTGGGACCCCTAGATACTTAAAGGAGTCCCGACTAGTCACTCCTTCAATATCAAGGATGCGGGATATTCCTGACATCTCCCTTGGATTTTAATATTCCATCTATAGATATAGCTCTTCGTAAGATTAAGCTTACTTCTCGAGGCTTGGTAATAGCAATCCAATTCATTCTTGAATATTCTTGCAATGATTTGGCTGGTGCCCCTGAGCAAGATTGTATCATCAACAAACTATGCGTGGTTGATATATTTCGTTCCCCGAGCCATCCTGATGCCTGAGAGCTCTTGATCCCGCCTAGCTTTCTCCAGTTGAAGACTAAGTACCAAATCTTGGATTGTATAAAGAAAAGGAGAGAGTGGGCATCCTTTCCTCAGACCTCGTGAAGCTTGAAAAAAGGTTGTTTCCCTTCCATTGATAAGCAGGGCGATCTGGGGTTTACTAATGTAGGCTTTGACCCATCTGATGAAGCTTGGATCAAAACCAAATCTTAGCATGACTTGATACAGAAAGGAGTGACAGACTCTGTCAAAGGCATTTCCTAAATCAACTTTCACCACCATTCCCTTTTCACCATTCTTCAAGCTTGAATGAATTGCCTCTTGGACCAAGATGATATTGTCCCAAAGTTTCCTGCCTTTAATGAAGCCTCCTTGGTTCTGAGGAGTAATATATGGCATAATGTTTTTTAACCTTCTGGCCATAATTTTAGTGGTTATCTTTATCCAATGTTACATAAGGAAATGGGTCGGAACCTGTCAAAGGAATTGGCGTCCTTCTCTTTGGTAATGAGAGCCAGAAATGATGAATTTGTGCTACCACCAATTTGATCACATCTCTAAGATTTGATAACCATTTTAAATAAGTCTTTTGAACAATTCCCCAACACACTTTAATGAAATTTACACTGAACCCATCCGGGCCAGGTGCCTTGTCATATTCCATGTCATCCACAACCTCTTTTATCTCCTCCATCGCGACCATTTGATTCGGTCTTTCATTATCTTTTCTTTTGACTCATCGAGGAACTAGCTCCATAATCTCGATTTCAGTGTTGGTTATAGGCTCAGCTGAGAATATTTCGTTGAAGTGTCTAGTGGATTCCACTTTGATGTCTTCAAAGTCTTGGATAACAATGTTTTGAGCATGAATCTCATGCACTGTTTTGAAGTTCTTTCTTGCCTCGGCCTATTTGTGAAACTAACTAGAGTTCCGATCTCCATCCTTGAACCAAAAACACCTAGCTTTCTGTCTTCACCATTCAGCTTCCTTACTACAGGCAGCGTGGAGCTCATTTTGCAGTTTTAATTCCTTTTTAAGGTCCTCTTTGTCAATAATTTTGGTTTCCACATTAAACTGATGAGTTTCTAGCAATAACGCTGCTTGAGTTTTCTTTTGGTTTGAGGAATCAATCGTTTTTGCCCAGGTCTTTAGAGATTTCTTCAGTCTTCTTAATTTTTCTTCCCATACAAAAAAGGATGAGCTGATGTCCGAGGATGACCATGCATCCACCATGATCCCCAAGAAATCCTCGTGGTTGACCCACAATGGGATAAATCTAAATGGAACCGGGCCTAGATTCTTGTCATTCCTCATCTTGCGCAAAATTGGTTTGTGATCTGATAACCTGAATGGAAAGATTTTGGAAGAAGAATTCAAACCCAACAGGACAAAGGTTTCTTGGACCAGAAAACAATCCAACCTGGCAGATATATGACTTGGTCCTAGCCTCTTTTTGTTCCAAGTGTATTTTCCTTTAGAAGGGATGACATCTGAAAGATCCTAGTCCAAAATGATCTCATCAACCTGCTCCCTTATGGGATCTCTGACCAAAGACCCCCCTCTTTTTTCATCTTGGATTAGAATGATATTAATATCTCTAGCCAGAATGACGTTGCCTTGCAGATTAATCCTTTCATCTCGAAGGATATTCCAGTAGATTTTTTTTTCATCGTAAGAAGCACGAGCATACATATTAAATATTCTTACCAAGGTTTTAGTTTCTTTCTACAGTAGTGTAGTGAGTATCTAATTAGAGCTATGCTTGATATCAACAAATTTGAATTTTTTACTCATTCCATAGTGTTCCAATGCCTTCAGAGGCTCCCCTTGAGCTGATTGCGGTTCTTCCTCCTTTCTTCCATAATTTTGCACTAACCCGGAGAAATGCATCTTTCTCCATCTTGGTCTCCTGGATTAGTAAAATGTTTGGCTGGGCTAAAGAGATTAAATATTTCATAGCTTCTTCCTTGACTTTGCTGCCTAAACCTCTGTAGTTCCAGGAGAGGACCTTCATTACTTACTTTTGGTAAACGAGGGAATCCCTCTCTGGAATTTCCCTTGTTGACGAGTTTCTGGTGTTTTTCAGCATCTTTTTTAAAGTTAACTGGGAGCCTTGTAGTTTTTCCTTGTAAGTGTCTTTCTCCCTCACTTCTTTTGTCGATCTCCTTCCTCTTTCTTTTTTCTTTCTTGGTGTAGCCATCTCAATTTCCCTTTCTTCCCGTTCTTCTTCTTCGGTGTCAGATTCCTCCTCTGAATTTCCCCAACTTTATACTTGTTTTACCACTTCTGCTCCTACATCTATCTGGATCATGGAGGTAAAGTATTTCTTAGATTGTTCTGATAGGACTGCTTCTTTTTCTGGTTCCTTGCTCTCTTCATTATTGGATTTCTCTTCTAAAGCATTAGTTTCATCCCTCGTCTCATTGGCCTTTTGCATTTCTTGGCTTCCTTCTGAGGGGATTTCTATTGATGCTTCCCCCCCCCACCCCCCTTCTTTCCTTTGATCTTCTTCACTTTTGGTTTTAAACTTGGTCCTCTTCACCGTTTGCCATCCTTCTTCCTTGTCTTGTTGGATCTCGGTATTCTAAGGGCAGTTGCGAATGAAGTGCCCGTATTCATGGCATCCTCGGTATTTGAATGATAGCTGCTCATAGTCAAGTTTTTGGAAATGAAACCAGTTCCCCACTGTTAGTTTTATGGCTTCTGGTAACCCAACTTCAAGGTCGACTTCCACACAGATGAAGGAACATGCATATTGATCTTTTGGGCTTGCCATGTCGATGTACTTCCCTAGGGGGTTCCCAATTGCTTGAATAGATTTTGGGTTCCAGCAGTGCATAGGTAGGTTTGGAAGCCTAACCCATACTGGGACTGCTTTGGGGGTGTCATCCTCGGGATCAAAGTCTGACATCCATCCGTTTAGGTAGAGGCCTTGTGGCCCCATGAAATAGGGGCCATTTCTGAATATTAGATCCTTGTCTTCCTTGGATTCAAAATCAAACAAGAAATATCCTCGTCCAACTGAATAGGAAGCTACATTTTTCGAGAGTAGAGGTCTCTAGTTCCTTTGAACCCAAATCTCAATGGTTTTAGGCCAGGGCCCGAGTCTGGTGAATCACCCTATCAATGCCCACTCTGCCAGTGAGAGAGCAACCCGAAGAGTATCCTCCGGCGGTAATGCAACTTTCAGAACATCTTCGATTCATTTGATAAATTTCGAAGGTGCTCCCTTAGCAGATCTCTTGCTTTGAGCTGAGACTAGCTTCTCGAAATCATCCGAAAGAGGGCCAGGGGGCGGTTCTCCGCCCACCTCTGCCACCATAGGATCCTTACACTTCTCTCCACCTTAAGAAATCACGAGTCCACATATCAGACATGCAAGTAAGAGACCGAGGCCTAGGGAACATCGAGAGCTAGAGGGGATGACAACCTCGTTGGTCACGCCAGCAACAGGCTGACAAAATGGATTCGATCATATGTAGATCGATTGAGCAGAGTTGGAATGGATCGATGAATCAGATCTCTGCAGTTAGATCTCCTGCCCATCAATCAAATCATTGGATTGAGGTCAGAACACTGGTTCAGATCGGTCCTCACGCTCTCTACCCTAAAACGAAGTAAGAATCCAGGTACTGAGAGCACAACTACAGTAGCCAGGAGATGCAGACCAACTAATTAAAATATTAATCATCATATTTGTTTAAATAAACCAATAAATAATTCTTTAGAAATATTTTAAAAAATCAATCTTTAGTTTCATTAATATGTCAGTTTATGAAATGTGAAAAAAAAATTAATTGAATATCAAAATAAATATTTGGAAATTCTAGTTTAAAATTTTTATTGAATAAATTTATATAAAAAATATATTATAATATGTTAAAGTTTTTATATATATTTGAAAAAATATTATTGCACCGAGAGAAACGAGGTGCTCTCCAGCCCAGTATGGGGGAGATCCTATCATGTTAGTCATGTTATGCTAGCCGACATAAATAAAAAATATTAAAAAAATGAAAAATATAAATTACATATATATACTTGAATAAAAAATAATAATAATTAAATTAGCATAGATCCAATTTAAACCCGACCGAAAGGGATCCAAATGGTAAAAAATGTACATCTCAAGAAATTGAATCCCTCTGGGTGCTTGATAGATCCTGGTTTAAAATGGATCTATGCTAATATCTAAATAAAAGTTCTATATAGTGATATAGCTATAGTCAACTATTGTGATCAAGGGTTAAATTTGACGGGCACCCTTACCCGTCAAGCAATTTTTATGTGACGGGTTTCTTTTGAAACTACCCTTCCTATGACGTTTAATATTTATGTTTACCCGTCAAAAAAATGACGTTCATTATTTATTTTTACCGGTCAAAAAATAAGTAAGCCACCGATCACCCCTATTGAAAAGTACCAATGGAGTTCATGCACAAAAATGAGTCAACTCTGAGTGACTCGGCCTAGACATGCAACACTAGAGGTAATACAAAATAGGGACTCTACTGAGATAACTTTGAAGAAAATTCATGGAAAAACAGAAAGCCCAGACAAAATTATTTCTGGTTACTAAAAAAGATAAAAGAAATAACTAGATACCTTCCCCTTATCATCCAGGATGCCAATTTAAAATTAAAGAAGATATTAAGTGACATGGACAAGCTTCTGGGAGATAGACGAGTCTACATCGAGGAGGAGACTCCAGATTAGCTTGTCTCAGCTAATCTTTAACAAATTATTTTTACATTTTTATACCATACTAAATATATATTTATCGTGTTCTCTTTCTAAAATTGTTTTCTTTTTCCTAAAAAGCATTATATTTGATATTAATGGAGAAATCCAAATATACATACTGTAACTCATGTGCCTCCTTGACCCCTTGACACTGTAGAGGACAGAGTCTTTCTGTCATTTGTTAAGACAGAGAAGCTATTAAGTAGCATCCTTTCTGGCAGCAATTACATCAAGATTTACAATAAAATTTCAACCACCTTATACAGTTTTCTTTCAAAATGAAGCTTTAAAGCTATTTCTCAGAGACAACAAAAACACTGCAACAGATAAACCTACTTCAGCAATCTGGAGAAGGGCCTCGAAGTTATATGACATCATAATAGGGATGAGCTCTCTTCCAGAGAAGAGCCAATTCCAGAAAACTCAACTGTGAACCCATTGTTGTCTTATATATACACAGTCCATATATTAATAGTGTACAGTTTGCATTAGCTGCAAACACTCCTGTGTGTGATTCTTGTTTTCTTGCTTTCATGTTCATTGCTTTTCACATTTTAGTTGCGAGCACACGCTGACTGGCCAGAGCTTGAGGTTAGGGTTTTCGGGGTTCCAAAATTCTGATTTCGTTGTAATTTTCCCCATCCATAATTCTTCTTGAACTTCCGTATCTGGTTTCTTTCGGATTATCATAAATCCCCATTGAGGGTTTCTTATTCAGTATTTTGAGTGATTAACAACACGTCGACACCTTTCTAGCGATTTTGCAGGTTGATAGGTAGGCTGATACACATCATTGCTCAAAATTTTCTCCTCTATTTGCTAAATTTCACTAACTGTTGAACTTTTGTCCTTTTCGGGGGTACTGTGTGATTTTGACGCAGGGCTATGCCGTAAGCCCAAAATTCTTAAAAACCCCATGGCATACAACATTCTTGAATTCTTTGATCTTACTATTCATCAACAGTCATAGTACAAAAGCTAACAATGATTTGAACTAAAATCAACTTTACCATAAACAAATTAAAAATAACGGAGGCATTTCCTTACATTCAACAACCCCAACCTTTCCAACCTCAGTTATTTCCTATCAAAATTAAAAATCTTTTTTTTTAAATAATCAATACTCTATTAATATAAAAATAGATTACATTCTGCAGATTGTAAGAATCTTAATTATGTATCAATTTATAAAATGATAATAAAT